>OZ026833.1:42854574-43012032 GCA_964023205.1 Lutraria lutraria | reverse complement strand
ATTTTGTGTTACGGATTTTACTTACTATATATTGTATGACAAACAAGTAACAACTAAATAAGTTTGTCAAATAAGGATACAAATTTTTGCTGTCGATTATTTTCCGATTGTAATCGAAACACCCTTTCCGATTCGATCTGATTATCGATTCTCTTTCAAGTCCGGTTTTACAACACTAATGAACACTTCCCACAAACTAATAGCACATAATCATACCATGAGACACTATGGAAAACGACTGAAATTGTTTGTGGCCTAAACTCTTACGGGTTTTATAGCGAAACTATTAATTATTTAAATAATGAAATTACAATATCCATCTGTTGGGTGTGGTAAAACATGATGGTACACGTGAAAGTTCAATAATTCATGTTTGTGGTTAATGCCTTCTAAATTGTTTTTTAAATTGGAAGTAAAGTTTGCAGGTCTGGTTTATTGCGTGTGTAACTACCGACTTTTGTATGACAATGCATTATTTTCCTCGAACATAAAGACGATATTGAAAACATCGAACTGTATAGAAAATTTTATTTTACATATAGGTACAATAAATGTGCAAATAAGTAATAATGCACGAAGTGCCTTTTATCGTGCAAGGATATTGACATGAGCGACTATTTAATTATAAAACATGCCTACATTTCGCGCACCAAACAGCGTTCTGTCTTTCAACCACTTTTCAGAAAGGTTGGTCATTCCAAAAAGAGAATCTTAAATCATTGATAATTTGAGGTGTGGAAAACCATGATACTGTAATTCATCCGGGTAAAACAATAAGGCAAAAGAAATTCCATGTTTCCAAAAGAAAGGGTCGCTAGGATGGCAAGTTCTGAGATAAAGCGTAGACGGAAATAAAAATTCGACAAGAACAAATGACTAATACTGGGAAAAAAGCCTTAAAGTCGGCAGAAAAATATACAGGGTCGCTCGGGTTTGTGTAAAACATTAACTTTCAAGTTCGTAAAAGTTTAACTATCTTATTGTAAACAGTCAAGGGCAATTTGTTATTAAATAATTTAATGGTAAAATAATGTTTGGTAGTACATTCACGGAATAGAATCGTTATATTTAACGTGTTATTTAAGACACAATGACATGGCGTATCTGTTGCAATATTCAACAATATCTGTTGACAATTTATGTCCGGTTAAAGCGATTAATTACCAGATCCACTTCGCTATTAGGATTGCCGTTTTCACTTCTTTCATAACCTGACAATTTTAGGTTCCTAAATTATTGTTTGGTTATGATCCTACAAAAAGGACATCAATTTCAAGATTTTCAATGAAAACATATTGTAAAAAGATACAATTAACTCAATATCAATCTAATTTGATAAAGACAAATAAATATCATCAGTATATGTAAATAAATCTATACTCTCCTTTTTTCTACATGCACAACAACTCTTACGAATTGAAAAAAATGTGTCATAAAAAATAAGTATCCAAGGTAAATATAAAAAAATGATGTTGATTGGTTGATAATAATTTTAACGTATTGATATTTGTGTGTAGCATTGAGCTGGTACGTCAAAAGTACAGTGCAAGGGTTAGGGATGTAATACTCTAAACGAGGAGCACGGCAAACAGTAAGTAAATAGTGCTCGCCAAACTTTCTTACCCATAATAATTTTGCATGTGTTGGCTTTCTTATTCTAATAGAATATAAAACCGACATTCTAAAGTTTTAGGTTCGAAGTGCGACTTAGTACACACTGCGCATGCTCACTGATGCTCAGAAAGCCTGCGCAGTAGCCCTCCGTCACTAATTACTATTATGTATACACATCTTGCTACGCATAAAAACTTAGGCAGTGACCAAATGTGGACGAATTGGAGACGTGATGTATTATACCCCTAACAGTAATGACAATGTCATTGGTATCATAGTAAAAATTGGACGAAGAACTAAGACGGTTAAAATGCATAATATTTATTTGGGATTTCTTCGTAATAGGAAATTTACAGTCACTATCGGTCCTTTTGGCGTTCTTATTTATGACGAATACCCAAATATGCACTCTAACCTGTACAATCAAGTATATACCGGTACGATATAAATGAAATGTATGTCAGCCCGTACAAGACAAAGTACGAAAATACACAAAAATGTTCAATTTTCAACAATATTTAATTAAATTTATGTTTCTACTAAGCATGAATCATTCTGATGCTTTATTCACCATATTCCCAAAATAGGAATAATAGATAAAGACATCCACTTTGAAATTGTAAACACGATCGACAGGTAGGGAAAGATTATAATTTTCAGACATTTTTTGGGGGTCACGGAAGAATGAAATTCGAAGAAGAATTTAGATAAAATTGTACCGAGGTCTCTATGGAGTAATTTATCAAAAACTTATAAATTATTAATGTCCTTAAAAAGGTTATGGTATTTTAATACCTTACAATAAAATCAACCGTCGACCGCAGCGATCCTTTAATTGATTTAAGAACATCATGCTTTTAATTTTAAGTGGTTTTGTCTGCGATTGAAAGGCCCGAGTGTCTCCAATAGATGACATATACATCTTTGATAGTCGAACATTTAAATATTTTAAACAAAGAGATATGTAGTGTAACGAACATAATTGATTAATAGTTTTGAATGTGTACAACAAATACAAACTGTATTGTTTTATTTTACCTCAGCGTAACTGCTGCGGAAGTAATACTGGCAGTGTCAGTCTGTCAGAGGCATTCCAAGTGTTCAACTGCGCAGCATTCTTTCTGTTTACCGCATTTTATGTATTAGACAGCATACTTGGTTGAATTTATTACAATAAGTGATATGCTCTAACATTATATAAAACTCGATTTGGTGAACAAGGAAACGTCTCCAGTTGTTAATAATTCTAAAGGTTGTAATCAGATGATAACTATGAAGGAACAGGTGAAAATATTCGTCACTGTGTGTAGTATTTGTTATACAAGTGCGCTTATGGTGAATCTAAACGGTATTGAAGTTGATTTCAACATTTCAGAAACTCAAAAGTGTCATTCGGATAAATCAGTGTTGAAAACAATTATAGGCATTCCTATATATACGTGTGTCTTAGAGTGTGGTACACGGCAGCGTTGTCAAGGCCTTACGGTCCGAAGGAACGGTGAACTTCGTGTTTGTAAGTTACTGCTAAACATAGATGAAGGAGAATTAACGGCAGGTGTTTGTGATTTAATAAGAAGATCTGATATAGCAATAAAAGATGTAAGTTATTTCGAAATTTAAAATTTCTCATTTTACACAAGTTGTCACGTGTTCAGGAAAACATATCAAAGTGGAGTGCTAAAGCTAGCTCTATCAAGCTTTAACGATGGACCCAAGGAGTACACGTGGATAGAATCACTGACCTTCTGTAAGCTAACTGGTCAGCTTCTTCACATGTGAAATGTGACTTGTCCCGGGTGAGATTCGAACTCTGTGCAAGTGATTGCTATACAGAAACCATAACCATTTGATCACGGAGGCCCACAAATTCAACATTTCACAATGCTGTATAATTAATAACATTTACTTGTTTAAAGGAATTTCCAAAAAAGACTTAACTACTCAGAAAGCCGTTAGGTCATGAACAGTTTTAGCAAACCTATTCGTTACAATAGCATCATTCTACATACACAACTTTATTGAATGTTATATTATTTAAAACATGCAGTAAAACCCGGTATACGGACCACGCTTTCGAACGAATAGAACGGTTTTTATATTGTAGCGGTCTAAGGATCTGCTTTAATTTGTACAGAGGAAGCCTTGAAACCCCGGTCCAAAATATATTGTCAGTTTAATGATATTGTCTTAAGGTCTTCCCAGCTTAAAATATTGTACTTTTCTGACGTGTCTGGTTATTGCTACACGAAAATGTTATTATTACAAATATAGCATAGCCCAATTATTATTATTTCTATATGACTTATCTTAGATACTTCGATTTATTTTAAGTTTATTTCACATTTTGAAATAATCCACCTTTTTGTTGCCCTTGTTGAAAACTAGAAAAAATATTAATATCTGTAGATATTGCATGGTGACCTATATTTTTTGTTTATCAAATTAGACTGATAATGTGCAATAGCATCTTTTTACCATGAGTTTTCATTGAAATGAATGTTCTTTCTCTTTAGTCCTTGAAAAAAATGGTTACTCTCACTGATTTTGAACAACGCAAATTTAAAGGAAAAAAACTTAAAGGAATGCCATTGGTATTAAAAAATCTTATGGTAAAAACATCTCTATCACGGAAACCAATAAAAATGATAAAATGTTTCCAAAAACTGTCCACTCTATTTTCAAATAGAGATAACAATTTTGGCATTAGGCTGGGAAGCCCTTAATACTGAGGTAGTGACATGGTGAGGTTTTAATGTACTCCGATATGTGAAACATTTACATAATTTAGTATCATTGTTCATTTGAGCGTTCATGACTATTTAATTTAAGAACAATAAACTTTTGACTATTTAAGCTTCCATGTACTGAAGATTGTAGTGAAGAAAAAGCCTGTGACGTCACAACGAACACGTGCGAAACTAAAGGTACGTCACGAGTCTCTAACTACCAACACTTCGCATTTCTTACAGCTTGTCCTAATTTCTCGTCCAATGAAATGTCCGCATTTCATTTGAAATTTGAAAAATATATCGCATAAAATTTGCCGAAACCCTGATATGGAGAAAATTAGTCGAATTCGTGTGCTACGTGACCAAGCCCTGAATAGGGCGGTGCAAGTTGCATCAGTTTTATTACGTCATCCTTAACCGTGCAATAAAGTAGGCGGA
Source organism: Lutraria lutraria (assembly GCA_964023205.1). Taxonomy (NCBI): domain Eukaryota; kingdom Metazoa; phylum Mollusca; class Bivalvia; order Venerida; family Mactridae; genus Lutraria; species Lutraria lutraria. The sequence continues at coordinate 43,007,251 of OZ026833.1, read as the reverse complement.
GTTTAAACTACTCATAGACTTCGTGGGAGATTGCATCATTCGAACCAGGTCGTATAGCATACGAATTTTCAATGGTTTTCGCTATTTCTGTTGAATCTAATGCTCGTTTACAACAGAATTTCAGTCAAATACAAGCAGGCAGTCCATCTTGCCATCGTTCCTTGGTAATAGTACCAGGTTCCATGGTTATAATAATTTTTCATACATCATCATAATCAACCTGAATGTGCATTTTATAAATTAACCAGCACCTTATATGTATTCAACAATAATACGTTGAGAATGTGATGCTCAGAAGTCGATTGTAAGTTGTATAACATCTGGCCCGGTACAAGATACCACACTTGCAAGGTTTTCCGCTCTAAGCCGGACTCGAACTTAAACATGTGCAAGAATCCAAGAAGTTTGGCAAGAAACAGAACGATCGAAAACTGTACAAAACGGTGCATATGCCTATTGGTCCAAATTGAAAGAATGGACAAATAGTACGAAACATTGAAATCATGCGCATTTCTGGGTATTGATAGGTCATATAATAACTAAGACAATACCAGTTTATTAAGAATAAAACAATCGTAGATCTAGAATTCGTCGAAAGCTAAGTTAAAATCCATTGTTACAGGTAAATGTTGGCTCTTATTAACGCATATAAAGCAGACTGAATGCTTTCCTTTTAATTTCCCTCTGAATTGAGGTACTTTGTGGGCGGTGTCAAATTACATCTATAGTGATGATTGGCAGTTTTTGTCGAGACAAAACATGCGTACGTGACAGAAATTAAGACAAACTGTAAATCAGTTATCGTTCATATTATGAATTTTATGCGACATATCACTGCGCTCCGCTTCGCGTCGCTTGTGATATATCCCATAAAATTCAAAATATGAACGATAACTACAAAGCGATTTGAGTGAAATTGAAAGCGGCGACAAAAGCTACACACCTTTATGCAAATAATCAGAAGCGAGAAACGTTATTTTCATATGATTTATTCAGTAAAGCTTTCAATTGTTGCTTGGTCTAAATATATTAATGTTAACTATCTGCTTCATAAAGAAAATTTGCAAGAATTAGTAAGTTGATTTCAATACAAACACAGTATGAACATGCAATGGTTAATATACTTTCCGAGAGACCAGGATGAATACGTTTTTCATCATAAAACTACAGTGCAACGTCTTCAAAGCCACATTCTCTGGGAGAAGCAAAATTATGTTGTTGAAAGGGTGTTGCTCAAGAGAGGTTAAATTAATAGTCGAATTGTACTGTTGGGCAAAAATGTTGTTGAAGGAAGGTTGTAAATCCGGATAAGCTGTATTGTATATCACAACACGTATACCTGTAATAACCAGATATAAAGACCGCCGTGTTCGAGGGGAAAATGTTTCATTGTATTCTTTACAACGTCCGGGTTCACCATAACCGTGTTTAACTGTATTACTCGCTCACATGCTTTTTATTCATTTTACACCATTAGAATTATTAATATGTCTACATTCATAACGAAAATATTGACGAATGATTTAAGAACTTGAATCAAAACTTGGTAGATAGTAAATGATCTTTATATTGGGGCGGTCTCACTATAAAGTTTGACACAGTCTGTTCTCAGTAAGGTTTTATTGTATTTAATATCGGTTTGGTACACAGCCTCAGAAATGTACATCTAGTGTTACCTGCGAAATGCTAAGGAAAGGGTTTGTATTGGTAACCCATAGCCATCATGGTTTATACAACTGTACGCTGTAGAAAATGTTGATAATGATTTAGTATATCACTATTCTAGCATTGGATCCAGACACATCAAATCAATATTGGTACATGATACATTTGTATGATAAAGTTCTACTTTTCATAAGATCAACGGTCTTAGGGTTACTGATAAATTAGATATTAAGCAGTAAACCGCATGTTTGCATTTACTGGTAGATATTCCTATTCGATAGAATATGATACAACACTCATTAAATATTCATTGTGAAAATTAGTTAATTAAGTATATTATATCATATTTTGTTTAGAATTAATCTCAAACTACGTTTTGTCTTTCAGAATGTGCCTTTCCTACCATTGATAATGGTGTCATTCTTGGAAATAAAAACGAAATTGGAAGCAGATTGTTGGTGAAATGCAACTCCGGTTTCAACATTACAAGTGTTGACAATTCCATGGTGTGTGAAACTCAGGGTAACTGGACAAGTATACCTACATGTGACAGCATCGGTAATGTCTAAATACATGATGGTAGCTCCCTAATCCAAACTGGTCTGTATAAGGGGCATATAGTCTGATTCAGAAGGGTTTTTTTTTATTAAAAAGAAAGTGATTTATAACTGGTACTGAATTTAAATATTTAGAGTCGATGTTTTTAGATTTGATGTCATTTCCAGATCCGAGGGATTCTTATGGCGGTTCCGGCTAACAGGGTTCTTGACTAAGGGTCGGGCTTGTAGGGATTCCGGCGCACGGGGTTCCAGATTTTGGGTTTGTTTCTGGGGAACGGCTTGATATGTGAATCAAACACTTTTTATTTTTCCGGATTAGAGGGGATTAGGATTAGAAGGTGAAAACATGAAACAGTTGGTGACAGAGTTCCCTGGTCAAGTAGCTATATGCTCTGAAATTAGCAATATTGTATAGATTTACATTGTTGTATACTTGTATAAATATATATCACCATTGTTTAACTTCATACTTAAATACTAGGCAACGTCATTTATGAAGACAAATATAATCTGTTAGTCACCTGAAGACACCAGTTATTAGAAACATTAACCATTTTTGATAAAACTTACGTTGTGTTAAACAAACTTGGTACGAAAAATTGTCATATTGGAAGTCGTAATCCTTGATTATGTTCGTTCGTCAGTCCGTGTTGCCATTTTAGGTCTAAATTCACCATGTTTATACACACTCCCAACAACGTGCTAAACCCCTTATTTTTATAACTGTGTTAGCGGTCACCTCCTAATAATTTAGTAATAAAGGTCATCATGTGAATATAGGCCATTCTTTTTAAATACTCTCATTGATAATTCAGAAGAAAATGACCTCCTAATAAAGGATATATGTTCACAGGTTTGACTGTACTAAGTACATCCATTTTACGTTTGTAGCTTCGTCAGAAACTTCGTCCGGACAGAGTGACTGTATAGCAGTTGCTGTTACGGCAACAGACGAATGGTGCATGAATAACTGCAACCAAGCAGGGAGTCCTAACTGTCCTCCGACACATTGTTCATGTAGTCCACCTCTTGCATAGAAGACACGAAGTAAACAAACTTATTCTGTAAAAAGAAACGAGAACGTTTGGATATTTTCCTCGTGTTAACGACTAGAAATCACAAGAAACGTCGTATTTTATCAACCGACTTAATACATAAAAAGAAAAGCTTTCTCAACCAACGTTTGGAAATTGTATAAAAATGATATTTTGTAAGCATTTATAGATAGTCGCCCTTATTTGATTTACAAAATTGAAATCGATTTATTGCTGGAAAATAGACTGAACAGTTAGATGTTGCTTATGCAGTGAAGGAAAGGTGTTGGGAGATACTGTTTTATTTACAAGCTCGTTGCAATGAAATTATTATATTATTTTCATCAGTTTTAAGTGTTTTGTCTAATTTCAGGCGCATTTTATCTGTAGAAATATATTAGGCTGCTAGGCTGTAAATTTCACAGCCATCATCAAATGCAGAATTAAATATTTATCCAGAGATATGCAAATGAAAAACATTAATAGTTCGTCCTTGTATAATCATAATATCAAAGCTAAGTTTACACTTTTAAGCAAACAGATAATATACTCCTGTTAATGAAGCAATTTTGAAGCCATTTTTGCAAGCTACTATTGAGAGTAAATGTTAGAGTAGTGTATCATTTGTGTGACTTTAACATGTACATTGTTTATGCATTTATCTTTATCTATCTATAAAAAAATGAAACTGTGAAATAGTAAATCTAACTGTAGCTGGACATCGTATTCATCTTGTTTATTTATTTTATTTGTATATATTTCTGGTTTGTTTATTTTATTTGTATATTTCTGGTTTGTTTATTTTATTTGTATATATTTCTGGTTTGTTTATTTCATTTGTATATTTCTGGTTTGTTTATTTTATTTGTATATATTTCTGGTTTGTTTATTTTATTTGTTCATAAATTAAAAGATCTGCAAAGTGTTGATTTTCCTGTTGCAGATTGAAGCGTTTGAATAGTATCCTTTGGTGTTTTATCTAAAGAGATGCACAGTTTTATCACTTCTGTTTTGACTTGATTTGAATGTGTTTTGTACAAACAAAATTTCAAGTAGCGCTGATGATAATTGTCCCTTGAAAGAAGATCGCGTGAATTTGAACAATAATATTTACGCATTATGACGCATCGAATTATTATGGCGTCATTACGTACAAATTAACGTTTTAGCGCCATAAATGTTAAATTATCATGGCAAAACAACAAACACCATGGTGTATGAAGATCACCTGCGGCGGAACATTCCATTACAATAAGTCCATCTCTCTATTCTTGCAAGCTGACCACCTTTTTTGAAAACTAATATTTTTGTTTTTGTAATATTAACCGATAGCTAACTTTAATCACAAAACTGTTGTAAAACATTTAATTGTCTTTGCAGACCAAGAGCTGTATCAAAAAGAAGAGCAATTATCATCCGCGAACATTAATAACAAGAAATGTCTTTTAAAAAGACAGTCGCGAAGTGCCTTTGATGTTATGGTATATGAATTTCATTTAACTCCTAAATTGCCGTTATAGTACCATGTGAACACTACTTATCACCTAGCAGTCCTATTAGGTCATGCATTAAATGTTGATATTAGGTCAGCTAATTAAATTACACATTTACTCATATCTATAGAATGAGGAATTTCTTCTGAATAATTAATACGTCATGCCAAGAAATATAGGTCAAAAGTGAGCTTAACACATTTGCGAAAAGTATTTCTGTGATATCAAGAAAAGTTGTATTCCTCTTTTATTATTTTCGTATAGCAATGAATATATGAAAAAAATCCTATGACACTTGCTCATTAAGAAAACCTTCTATTTTCTTCATAAGATAAAAAATGTATCTCGCTGTCATTATTTTAATATCTATTTTACAAATCTTACAACATTAGTGATAGTAAGCAGTTGCTTTATATAACAAATTCATATTTATTGCTTAAAAGTGATATAAATGTATGTCTTCATTAGTTAACTTATTTTTTTTAGTTTTATTTTCATTTGTCATATTTCCATAATCATATCGATTTGACCTTATGGTTCAATTTCTATATAATTGACCATTACTTGCTATTATTTGCTTTGATAAGGGACACCTTTGTACAAGATTGTTGTGTTCTTTTCTGTTCTGGATTAATGAACTGGTAAGTACTGGTAGGTGACCCAGGAACGAATGGTTAGTACTGGTTGTATTTTTGAAGTTCAGTTTATGAAAACTTCCATATAATTATACCATAACATAACATAATCTTTATTAGGCATTGTACACATAATACATTAATACATAGCCATAACAAAATATATGCAAATGGTGAAAGCATGTTACATGTTATCGAGTCAGATGATGTGAAAATTGATAATCAAATCAGAAATGTGTTAACAGAGAATAAAAGCGTTTTAACAATGTCAAGATGTAGAAATGTATTTACAAAGAAAAACATTTTCAATATTTTTAAGATAAAGAAATGTGTTTACAAAGAAAAACTTGTTTAATGATTTCAAGATATAGTAATTTTTTACACATAAAAACGTTTTATCAGTATCAAGATATAGGAATGTGTTTACAGAGAAAACGTTTTAACAAGGACAAAATATAGAAACGTGTTTATAGAAAAAGGTTTTAACAATATTAAGATAATAATGTGTTTACAGAGAAAAACGTTTAAACAATATCAAAATATAGATGTTTACAGAAAAAAAGTTTTAACAAGGTCAAGATATATAATGTATTTACAGAGAAAAACGTTTTAACAATGTCAAGATATATAATGTGTTTACAAAAAAAATGTTTTATCAATGTCAAGATATATAACGTGTTTACAGAAAACCCGTTTTAACAATGTCAAGATATTTTATGTGTTTACAGAAAAAAGTTTTAACAATGTCAAGATATATAACGTGTTTACAGAAAACCCGTTTTAACAAGGTCAAGATATATAATGTGTTTACAGAGAAAAAAAATATACCATGAGACACGACGGAAACCAACCGAAATTGTTTGTCGTCTGAACTCTAATGGCTTTATTGTGAATATATTAATTATTTAAAGATTGAAATTAAAACGTCCATCTGTTGGATATGATAAAACATGATAATACACATGGAAATTCAATAATTCATGTTTGTGGGGTTAATGTCTTCTAAATTGTTAATTGGAAGTATGCAGACTTGATTAATCACTTATGTTTCTACCGACTTTAGTATGTCAATGTATTATTTTCCGAAAACTTCATACCGCATAGAAAATTTTATATGACATATAGGTACAATAAATGTGCAAATAAATTGTAAATGGAGTGCATTTTATAGTGCAAGGGATGTGTTTAATAATATTGGCGTGAGCGAAAAATTAATTATAAAACATGCATAAATTTCGCGCACCAAACAGCGTTCTGCCTTTGAAGGTTTGTTATTCTTAAAAAAGTAAATAAAACAATGAGGTGTGGAAAGCTTTTATTTGCCATAACATAACACTGTAAACCATCGGGGATAAAACCAATAGGCAAAACAAATACCATGTTTCCACTTAGGTACCCCTAAATATAGGGTCGCTAGATTGGATTCGAGAGATACTGCGCGAACAAAGATAGGTGTCCCATAAGTCAACTGGGCTGGCCCTTTCAATAGGGGTGAAATTATAATAAGCAAAGCCTTTACATTTTTATAGAAACATTTTGAGTTTGTATTATAGTCATAGCCAAGGGAATTACATGTAAACTATATGCACACTAGCGTGTAAATAGTCAATGAATATATTAATGAAAGTAGAGTTTATGCTCATTACGGTTGTGTTTTCGGCGTACCCTTTAACAACTTATATATACACTAAAATGTATTCAGTATAAAAGTCCAATTTTCTTATAGTCAAGGTCGAATATTGGACGATACCATTGTAAAGGTAATCACTGTAAATTGATTGCCAAAACTATTTCAAATCTGTAGTAAAGTGTCATTCACGTGAACCAGAGTCATGGTGTATTTGATAAGATGACATATATGATATTATTTACAAAAGGGAGCAGATGTCAGTGGTTCGAACTCAGTCAATGGCACTTTCTTTTTAAATGAATATACACAATTACTTTTTTCATAATCTATTTATTAAAATAATTATGTTTGTTCTTGTTACATGTATGTATACACACTGTATTGTACATTTTTGTATTTCAAAAGGAAAGAGGAAAGCATTAATTTTGTTCTCTGACGTATTTCTCTTTTTTTCTTTTCATGATACATTTTATTGAACGAATTCGCGAACCCAAAAATAGTTTAATACTTTATAATACTAAACACCTAAAACGGTTTCTACTTATTATATATTTACTCCACAATTAAAATGATATAAAAAAATTATGATAATTGCCCATATGGGGTTATTATATATTTTTTTCATTTCACGGAACAATTTAGATAAAAAAAAACGTTTAAACATTATTTTCTTATCGATATACACGTATATGAAGTTAACTTTTATTAAAAATGAAAAAAGTCAATAAATAAGAAATGATGTCCATCATCATGCAGACTCACTAACCATTGCGCCTTACCAATTGCGCCACAGAAGACAGTGATATATAATGCTTCATAGATTGCTCTATAGCATATTACAATAATATTTGTGTTACCTAAACATTTACAAATAGGATCTTCCATGTATACAATAACATTGCTGACCTAAAAATTGAACTTATATCCGATATTTAGTGTTTGTTTTCATCGTGTTGTGTAAATACAGGAGTTAATTTAGACATAATGACATCTAATCTAGAGTAATTTATCAAATCGCTGAAAACAAGCGATAATTATGAATTCCCTTAAACAAAGTTGTTGTATTTTGATACCTAACTATAAAATGAGCCATTGATTGTGGCATACCTTCAATTGATTTAAGGCCATGTTGCTTTTAACTTTAAGTGGTTTTGTATGCGATTGAAAGGTCCGAGTTTCTCCAAGAGATAAATATGTTATTGTTAGTCGAGCATTAAAATATTTTAAACAAACAGATATGTAGTGCAACGAACATGTTTGATTAATGGTTTTGAATGTGTATAACAAATATTGTATTCATTTTACCTCAGTGTTACTGCTGCGGAAGTAATATTGGCAGTGTCAGAAGCGGTCCGAGTGTTCAAATGCGCAGCATTCTTTCCTGTTTACCGCATTTTATGTATTAGACAGCATACTTGGTTGAATTTATTACAATAAGTGATATGCTCAAACATTATAAGAACTGGACTTGGTGAACAAGGAAACGTCTCCAGTTGTTGATAATTCTAAAAGGTGTAATCAGATCATACCTATGAAGAAACAAGTGGAAATATTTGTCACAGTATGGTGTATTTGTAATACAAGTGCGCATCTGGTGAATCTAAACGGTATTGAAGTTGATTTCAACATTTCGGAAACTCAAAAGTGTCATTCGGATAAATCATTGTTGAAAACAGTTATAGGCATGCCTATATATACGTGTGTCTTAGAGTGCGGTGCACGACAGCATTGCCATGGCCTTACGGTCCGAAGGAACGGTGAACTGCGTGTTTGTAAATTGCTGCTAAACGTTGATGAAGGAGAATTATCAGCCGGTGATTGTGATTTGGTGAGAAAATCTGATATAGCAATAAAAGATGTAAGTAATTTCGATATTTAAAACGTTAAATTTTGTGCTAGTTGACAAGTGTTCTAGAAATATATATTTAAGCGAAGTACCCAAGGCTGATAAAATCACCCTTCATGACGCAGCAACAGCACGTATGATTTGGTGAGTTTTCAAGCTTTAACGTTGGACGAAGACCCTAGGAGTACACGAGGGTAAAATCACTGACCTTCTGTAAGCTAGCTGGACACCTTCCTCACATATAAAATTTGTATGGTCTCGGATAAGATTCGAACTCTGTGAGGGGGCTAGCGATTGCTAGACAGAGACAATATCCACACAACCACAGAGGCCCCCTAATTTAACATTTCACAAAAAGAGTATTTCAGGAACGAGGTTTAAGGTATCTGGCTTGGATGTCAGGTCAAATCCAGTTTCACCAATTTATAGTTTTAAAAACTAAACCATATTTATATACTAGAATAAACCCACTGTATAAAGTGCATTGCAAGAAATTTTAAACAAATATTAGATTTGATTTGTCTTCTCTAAAGTAAATTTTTTATAAAGTCCTCCGTTCGATAGATAGTTGACTCAGAACCTCGCTGTTTATTACGTAATACTCCATAGCTAAAAAATGAAAACAAATATCAGAATTCTGAGGCACGGTTCCTTAGATTAACATTTCCGCTAAAAAATACCGAAAACCGCTTTGAAATTCGTCATCAAATAAGACGGCAATGTTAATTCGAAAATGACACCTACTGTGTTTTTTTAAAGTGAGCAATTAACAAAGTGTCGGATCATTATAGTTTCATGAAATCAACGAATTTGACGCACCCCATTTAATTTTGATAGCCAATTAAAATCGTTTATGTTTACGGTTCAATAATTGAAACCACGCCCAGGTTTGATGTCTAGTAAGAAATTTTATAACAATTTTTTGTCAATAATGAATTAATAGTATCATATCTTACCAATACAATGCACATTACGTTAGAGATGTTTAACGCTGATAAGGAAAAGTCGATAAAGGAGTGCAGTATTTATCGCAATAAAACACTATTTTTTGAGCGGTCGGTTAAAATTTTTTGTTGCTTGGTATTAAAGTATATCTAATCTTTGTAAATAAAGTAAATATCATTTTACGTTATTTAAGCGATTTTATCCAAGCCAGGTACGTTAAATGTATTAGATAAAACCATCCTTAAAAATGGCCCGTGTTATCATCATTTTTAATTAGAATTTGAAGGCCAAGTATATAGTCTTGACACAATGTACAATTATCAACGAAAAGCTACACGCTACAAGTCATGACATTCACTGAGAAATTACTGGCTACTGCACATTTTGAAAACCCAAACAAATTCAGTGCCTTCAGCGCTTCGATCTATATAGAATGAACTACGTGACTCAATAAAAATATAAAAAAAACTGTCCTTTGTATTTTGAGATAATGATTGTGGGCATTAGGCTGGGAAGCCCTTAATACTGAGGTATTGGCGTGGTGATGTTTTAATGTCCTCCGATATTTATACAACTTAAGATAAAATATTTTAGTATCATTGATCATGATTAATTAATTTAAGAACAATAAAATTTTGACTATTTAGCTTCCATGTACTGAAGATTGTAGTGAAGAAAAAGCCTGTGACGTCACAACGAACACGTGCGAAAATAAAGGTACGTCACGAGTCTCTAACCAACAATTTCCGCATCTCAAAGCGATTTGAGTGAAATTGAAAGCGGCGACAAAAGCTGTACAAACCTTTCACTCTAAATATTTCTTGATTATGTACACTCCGTTTAATGTTTGGAGAAATACAAATACAAATAGTTAGAAGCGAGAAACGCTATTTTCTTATGATTTATTCAGTAAAGCTTTAAAATTGTTCCTTGGTCTAAATATGTTAATGTTAACTATCTGCTTTATAAAGAAAAATTGCAAGAATTAGTATGTTCATTTCAATACAAACACAGTATGATCATGCAATGGTTAGAATAATTTCCGATAGACCAGCATGAATATGTTTTTCATCATAAAACTACAGTACAGCCTCTCCAAAACCACATTCTTTGAAAGAAGCAAAGTTATGTTGTTGAAAGGGTGTTGCTCAAGAGAGGTTGAATTAATAGTCGAATTGTACAGTTGGGGAAAAATGTTGTGGAAGGAAGGTTGTAAATCCGGATAAGCTGTATTGTATATCACAACACGTATACCTGTAATAACCAGAAATAATGACCGCCGTGTTCGAGGGGAAAATGTTTCATTGTATTCTTTACAACGTTCGTGTTCACTATAACAGTGTTTTACTGTATTACTAACTCACATGTATTTTTTTTACACCATTAGAATTATAATAGACATTCATATCAAAATATTGGCCAACGATTTTAGAACTTGAATCTTGACTTAGATTATTATTATTATTTTTATTATTATACCATATTTATATAGCCCTTTTTTCATGTAATTACACGTTCAAAAGTGCTGTACAATCACGATTACGACATGGTTAAAACAATATGTAATGAATACAAACATATTAGTCAAAAATGATATGGGTAAACTATATACAACTATGGACAAATTTATAAGTCAACAAATCCACCATTGATGTATGCAGATTAAAGAAAATGGTATTTATACAGGGACGGTCTCATCAGAAAGTTTGACATAGTGAGGTTTTATTATATTTAATATCAGTTTGGTACACAGCCTCAGAAATATACATCTAGTGTTGCCTGCGAAATGCTTAAGAACGGGTTTGTATTGGTAATCCAGGGCCATGTTTATATCAGCTGTGCGCTGTAGAACATTTTTATATCACTATTCTAGCATTGAATCCAGACACATCAAATCAATATTGGTACATGATATACTTGTTTTACATTGTATAAAGTTCTACTTTATCATACGATCAACAGTTTTATGGTTACTGATGAATTAACTATTAAGCAGTAAACCGCATGTTTGCATTTACTGATAGATATCTCTATTCGATACAATGTAATACAACACTCATTAAATATTCATTGTGAAAATTAGTTTATTTAGTATATCATATAATATTCTGTTTAGAATTAATCTCAAACTACGTTTTGTCTTTCCTACTATTGAGAATGGTGTCATTCTTGGAAATAAAAACGAAATTGGAAGCAGATTGTTGGTGAAATGCAACTCCGGTTTCAACATTACAACTGTTGACAATTCCATGGTGTGTGAATTTGAGGGTAACTGGACAAATATACCAACATGTGACAACATCGGTAATGTCTAAATACATCATGGTACCTCCCTAATCCAAAACTTGTCTGTATAAGGGACGTATAGTCTGATTTAGAAGGGTTTCTGGACTATTTGGTTTTTTTATTTTTTGGATAGAAAAGAGGTGATACATAAATGGTACTGAATTTAAATATTTAGAGTCGATGTTTTAGAATTGATGTCATTTCCAGATCCGAGGGATTTTAGCCTTTGGGGTTCCTGTTAATGACGGTTTCGGCTTACGGGTTCGTGATTCAGGGCCCGGCTTGTAGGGGTTTCTGCGCCCTGGGGTCCAGTTTTAGCTTTTGTTCCTGGGGAACTGCTTAATATCTGAAACAAATAAACAGCTTTTATTTTTTCCGGATTAGAGGAGATCCGGATTAGAGGGATTCTAGCTTGACTGGATCAGGATTAGAAGGTGAAAACATGAAACAGTTGGTGGCAGAGTACCCTGGTCAAGAAGCTATTTGATTTGAAATAAGCAATATCGTATAGATTTACATACTCTGGTCATCTTGTGAATAAAGGCCATTCTTTATTTAACTATCAATGATAATTCACAAGATAATGATCTCCTGATAAAGGCTACCTGACAATAAAGACCATATCATGTCGTTCCTATGTATGACCTTCGTTCACCGGTTTGACTGCACTATGTACATCCATTTTACCATTGTAGCTTCGTCAGAAACTTCGTCCGGACAGAGTGACTGTATAGCAGTTTCTGCTACTGCAACAGACGAATGGTGCATGAATAACTGTAACCAACCAGGGAGTCCTTACTGCCCTCCATCAGACTGTTTGTGTAATCCACCTATTGCATAGAAGACACGAAGTAAACAAACTTATTCTGTAAAAAGATTCGAGAACGTTTGGATATTTTCCTCGTGTTAACGACTATAAATTACAAGAAACGTCGTATTGTATCAACCGAATTAATATACAAAAAGAAAAGCTTTGTCAACCAACGTTTGGAAATTGTATAAAAATTATATTTTGTAAGCATTTATATTAGAAAAGGCTAGACCGTTCGAGTTTTTGTTCGCCCTCATTTGATTTACAAAATTAAAATCGATTTATTGCTGGAAAACAGACTGAATAATTAGATGTTGCTTGGGTAGTGACGAAAAAGTTCTTATCTAAGAGCTCATTGCAGTGAAATTATTATATTATTTTCATCAGTTTTTAAGTGTTTTGTCTGATTTCTGGTGCATTTTATCTGCAGAAATATATTATGCTGCTAGACTCAGACGTCATTAAATACAGAATTAAATATTTATCCAGAAATATGCAAATGAAAAACGTTAATAATTCGTCCTTGTATAATCATAATATTAAAGCTAAGTTTACACTTTAAGCAAACAGATAATACATTTCTGTTAATGGAGCGAGCATTTTAAAGCCGTTTTTGCAAGCTTTTGAGAGTAACAGTTAGAGTGATGTATCATTTGTGTGACTTTTACATATACATTGCATGCATTTATCTTATCTTTCTTTAGAAAATAAAACCGTAAAAGAGTAAATCTAACTGTAGCTCGACATTTCATTTGTTTGTTTACTTGTTTGTTTATTTTATTATTTTATTTATTTACAGTAAAATTAAACAATAGTTTATGCTTATTCATTTGGGTTCAATGTCATTTTTCAACAATGTTTCAGTTAAATACGGCGACCGATACACCTTAGAAGTTCTGGCGGTATTCGATCAGTAATAACCATCCCTACTAAACGGTGGCTCTTTCACATTTTTGTGATCTGTTAAATATGAGCCATCGACACATCCATATCAATTTCAAGCTTAAACAGGTAAACACATTTTATAAAAATTATCAACTCGTGTATATTCTGTCACGAAGAGACACATCTGGAGTTATTTCTTTCCCATGAAGTGGATGCTGGACCATTTAATCGTGCATGCTACATTGTCCTAACATCCCTTTTGCCTCAACACAAAAATAGCTCTAAAAATGCATGCAAAATGACGAGAAAAAATGTTCTGGGTGTCATAGCATTCTTCGATTTTTGAAAAAACAAGCTTGTGCTTTAAAAATGGATTTTTTATAAAATGTGTTTACCTGTTTAAACTTGAAATTGATCGATGGCTGTATAACGGATGTGTCGCTGGCTCATAATTAACAGATCACATAAATGTGAAAGAGCCACCGTTTGGTAGGGGTGATAACGTTCCCTTCCATGCACAAGGATTGATAACTTCCCCAAATCGACATTGTTGTCAATTTTTTATGGAAGGGTTTGACCTGCTGCGACCGGGAAGCGAACCGGGAACGCAGGGTTACAAATCTAGCGCACTTACCACGGCTCAATAAACTATAAATTATAAAAGCATGGGCCCCATGCAATCTTCATGTGTAGTTGTACCAGGTTTTCGACAGTTTATTAAGCGGAAAACGTTTTCTATTTTTAGAAGCAAAAGCGAAGCGAGTGCTTCTATAGTTATACACCCAGTTTTGTTTTGACAAAAACGTGACGCCATACATTCGCGTTGAAAAATAGTACCATCGGTTGTATAACTCTACCGATTGCAGTTACGATACAAGTTGGATATATTGCAGGATTATGTTCATTTTGAATAATTACATTGTAATGGCATTTCCAACTGTAAAACTATTGAGTTTAATAATTCAGTATTCATCCGCACAAAAGTTTCATTCATAGTACGCTTCGCTACTATATACATGGGAATTGCTAAAAGACACTAGCAGGGCGAGGACACCAGTTAACCGTAACTCCGCCCAGCGGATAGATATAAAGTACGGAATGCACCTCGATCTTGCGGAATGAATTTCTTATTTGCGAGATGGGTTTGTATAATACATCTTTAATAAAAACATATTCAATATAAAACTTAAAATAAATTAACTCTCAACCACATCGCTAAAGAGTTAACCCTAATGAAGGAAAAACTAACTCTATTATTACATATAATTACGACGTTTTAAGAGTCAGGCGTGTTTTACAGTGAACAAGAAGTGAAGGTATGAGTTTACTATCAACTTTAACAGAATTGGGAACATGACTAGTGAACCTCTACCAAAACGTCTTCATTTCACTGAGCCAAAACTGACTATTTTGAGGAAATTATTAGTCCAAACAATATATACATTTGAGTTTGAAAAATGGTGCCTAGAGTTGGTTGACATTTTTGGTATTATCTAATGCACATCTACCAGATATTATGAATTACATTTTAACTTTTGCTTCTGACAGTACTCTCAGTGCTTTGATTAGAAATAGCGACCTTTACTTTTATCACAGAACGCCCAAATACGATTCGGTTAAAATGTTTCCCGTTCCATATTGCAGTGCAACAAAGCCTCTGTACAACCAGAGTTCAACGGGAAACAGTTTAACCACATGTCGTATTGCAATATACGATACATGCAAATACGTATTGGTCTTTGTGAGCATTTGTGCATATCAGAAAATTCATTAGTTTCTATTGGCATATCAACACATCGATTCTGCAGAAGTGAAGTTTTATTGAGTAATTTTAAGTGAATAAGTTAATATTCATAATTATAAATGAAACATTAGGTAGCGAGACATGGTGGAAATGACATTGCATGTATAGTGAAAGTGTCAGTTAAAATATTAAAACGTTAGCGCAAGATTTAGATCATCTTTATTGGGCCAAAAATTGAGATGATGTTTTATCTGAAAACCCCAACTTTTGGGAACGACTCTAGATTTTCTAACAGCAGTATCCAACATACGAAAATATCTGGGGACGAAAGTTTTCTTCAATTTACGAAAAGAAAGTTAAATTAAGTTACACCCTTGGGATAATGTTTGGTGCACACAACATCTGCTATTGATGCTCATTACACGGCGTCATCAATATTTATTTTGTAATTACAAAATTTATGTAGCAAATCAGTTAACCTTTATTAATGTTTATTAATCCGAATAAATAGGAATAATGCAGATCCACGCTTGGTTGCGTTCCTCTCATTTTTGTTGTTATTGCTACTGTTGCCACAGCCGCTAATTCTGCTGATGTTGCTGCTGCTGTTTCTGCTGCTAGTGCTGTTTTTGTTGTTCCTGCTGCTAGTCAGGGCTGTGGATCGTTGGGTAAGTGGCGATCCGATCCAATCCACGATTCTACACTTACGATCCACAAATCGAATCACGAATCTTTAGTTATCAAATAACTCATCTAAAACTTCAACATTGCAGTCATGAAGACAGCTAAAGTTAATTTTCTTTTAGGGATAATGAAGTAAATCATTATAAATTGTTCTATGGCTTAAATTCATTCATACTCCCTTCCAAATAATGGATTGACCAGCATCATTTTCTGGTTTAAGCCTGTGACCCATTATTTAAAGATCCGATTGGACCTCTTAGCAAACAATGATGAGACAATATATATTCAGAGAAAATAAAATTTTTAAGAACACAGAATATACTTTATGTTAAAAAACAGGATCGCAAACCACGAATCTCAGTAATGACGATTATTTATACTCGATTTTTCAATATGATTCGTGATTACCCGAGTACTCGGATAATCGCCACAAACCTACTGCTAGTGCTGTTGTTGTTGTTTATGTTGCTAGTGTTGTTGTTGTTGTTCCTGCGGCTAGTGTTGTTGTTGTTGTTCCTGCTGCTAGTGTTGTTGTTGTTGTTCCTGCTGCTAGTGTTGTTGTTGTTGTTCCTGCTGCTAGTGTTGTTGTTGTTGTTCCTGCTGCTAGTGCTGTTGTTGTTGTTCCTGCTGCTAGTGCTGTTGTTGTTGTTCCTGCTGCTAGTGTTGTTGTTGTTGTTCCTGCTGCTAGTGTTGTTGTTGCTGTTCCTGCTGCTAGTGTTGTTGTTGTTGTTCCTGCTGCTAGTGCTGTTGTTCCTGCTGCTAGTGCTGTTGTTGTTGTTCCTGCTGCTAGTGCTGTTGTTGTTGTTCCTGCTGCTAGTGCTGTTGTTGTTGTTCCTGCTGCTAGTGCTGTTGTTGTTGTTCCTGCTGCTAGTGCTGTTGTTGTTGTTCCTGCTGCTAGTGCTGTTGTTGTTGTTCCTGCTGCTAGTGCTGTTGTTGTTGTTCCTGCTGCTAGTGTTGTTGTTGTTGTTCCTGCTGCTAGTGTTGTTGTTCCTGCTGCTAGTGCTGTTGTTGTTGTTCCTGCTGCTAGTGTTGTTGTTGTTGTTCCTGCTGCTAGTGTTGTTGTTGTTGTTCCTGCTGCTAGTGTTGTTGTTCCTGCTGCTAGTGCTGTTGTTGTTGTTCCTGCTGCTAGTGCTGTTGTTGTTGTTCCTGCTGCTAGTGCTGTTGTTGTTGTTCCTGCTGCTAGTGTTGTTGTTGTTGTTCCTGCTGCTAGTGTTGTTGTTCCTGCTGCTAGTGCTGTTGTTGTTGTTCCTGCTGCTAGTGTTGTTGTTGTTGTTCCTGCTGCTAGTGTTGTTGTTGCTGTTCCTGCTGCTAGTGTTGTTGTTGTTGTTCCTGCTGCTAGTGTTGTTGTTCCTGCTGCTAGTGTTGTTGTTGTTGTTCCTGCTGCTAGTGTTGTTGTTCCTGCTGCTAGTGCTGTTGTTGTTGTTCCTGCTGCTAGTGCTGTTGTTCATGTTGTTGTTCATGTTGCTAGTGCTGTTGTTGCTGTTGTTCTAAATTTTAGAGCAAGTTAACTTAAGACAGTAGGTGAACCGTTCCTAGAGCCAATATAAAGGTCAAGGGTCGCGGAAACCAGTAATGTAGACCAGGTAACCAGAAACAAACCCTTTTATGGCCTAATTGTCAGTAAGTAATAATTAAATATACATGTACACTGCTGAACTTTCAAATATTGATAATAAATTTATTATGTTTATATTGCATATTTAAGTCTTGGTGACGGATTATTTCGAATTAAACATTCAATTTGATATAAATAATTAACAATGATTAGAAGGACATGAAAAGGCAAAATTAATTAAACCTGCAAAATTCTATCGATATTTTACGCTTGAGTCATAATAAAAATCAAAGCTCTGAAGGTTCTGCTGTGGTTCGTAACTACAAAGCAGTCGAAAGTTGAATTATTCCCTGTTTACCGCATTTTATGTATTAGTTACGTACAGTTACGAATTTATTACGATAAGTGTTTTATTCATTTTACCGCCACGTGACGGCCGAGGAAGTAACACTGGTAGTGTCAGAAGCATTCCGAATGTTCAGATGAGCAGCATTCTTTCCTGTTTATCGTGTTTTATGTATTAGGCAGCTTACTGGGTTGAACTTATTACGTTAATTGATATGATCTAGATAACATTATAAGAACTGGATTTAGTAACAAGAAAACGTCTCCAGTTGTTGATAATTATAAAACTTGTAATCAGATCGTAACTATGAAGAAACAGGTGAAAATAATCGTTACTGTGTGTTGTATTTGTTATACAAGTGCGCTTATTGTGAATCTAAACGGTATTGAAGTTGATTTCAACATTTCGGAAACACAAAAGTGTCATTCGGATAAATCATTGTTGAAAACAATTATAGGCATGCCTTTGTATACGTGTGTCTTAGAGTGCGGTGCACGACAGCGATGCCAAGGCCTTACGGTCCGAAGGAACGGTGAACTGCGTGTTTGTAAGTTACTGCTAAATATAGAAGAAGGAGAATTAACGGCCGGTGATTGTGATTTAGTGAGAAAATCTGATATAGCAATAAAAGATGTAAGTTTTTTTAAGTAAATTTAACACATCAATTGTCATACTAATAGACAAGTGTTCTAGAAAAAATATCTAAGCGTAGTAGGTTACCCAAGATTAATTCAATCACTATTTTTCATGTATGTTTAACGATGCTCCACCAGCCAGTTTTATTTGGCGAGTTTTGAAGCATTAACGAAGGAAGAAGACACAAGGAGAACACATGAGCAGAATCATCGACCTTCAGTAATCTAACTGGTCAGCTTCCTGACATGTGAACCGTGACTGGTCCGGACTGAGATTAGAACTCGCTGAGTGGGCTAGTGATTGCTAGACCAGAACCAATCAACCACGGAGGCCCCCTAGTTTAATCATTCACAAAAAACTAAGCTATATAATGTCATAGTGGCCATGGTATTCCGAAAGTTAGTATTTGGTTAAAGCAGTTTCCAAAAAAAAAAGACTAAACTACAATGTACTTCTTTATAGTGTATATAATGTTCTTTATAGCCACTAGCATCATCGTAATAAAAGTTGTATTTAAATATACGGTAAAACCCGGTATACGGACCATGCTTTCGACCGAATAGAACGATATTTATATTGTAGCGGTCTCAGGACCAGTTTTAATTTGTACAGAGGAAGCATTGTACCCCGGTCCAAAATATATTGTCGTTGTAAATAATGAGATTGTCTAAATATTGAGATAGTTACATGGTAAGGTTCAGTTAGTCTGGATTACCTGCCCCTTTGTATACAAAGATATATGTTTACAACAGAAGCTAGGAACCAGACTAAGGTTCAGTGTACTCCGATAGTTTATAGCTGTCGAATGGGCCGTTAAACAACAGCATACAATAATTATTGTAAAAATACTTAGTATTAGTTAATGTCAAGTTTTAGTTGAGTTAAAGTTTGGTAAAGCGATTGTATATATATATTATACTCGTATATACATAAGCGATTAGATGCCGATTATACCAATAAACTTGAAACTATACATTTTTTTTCTTGGTTAAATTTGACCAGGAAATCATTTCTAGTGAAAATCAAAGTGACTGATCTTGGTTAAGAAGTCACCAGGATCCGCAGTTTGTCTGTTTACTTGTCAATTGTTGAGGTCAACTTGCGTTTAGCACAAGGGCAGCCATCTTGCTTCTGGTTAACAAAAGTGTCTGAATTTAACCAATACTTATACAATAGGTTGCAGACAAATAAATATATTCAGTATCATAGTACATTCGAGCGTCCATGATAAATTCATAAAATATATAAAATTTTGAATATTCAAGCTTCCATGTACCGAAGATTGTAGTGAAGAAAAGGCCTGTGACGTCACAACGAACATGTGCAAAAGTAAAGGTACGTCACGAGTCTAATTACCAACAATTTAAGAGAAATCTATCACTCGAAATATTTCTTGATCCATTATACTCCGTTTAATTTTTGGAGAAAGACGATTTTTTGCCCTAAAATAATCAACTATTCGTCCTAGTAATAGTAAGAAGCGAGAAACGCTAGTTTTCATATAATCAATCCAGTGAATCCATCAATAGTTGCTCGGTCTAAATATGTTTACTGTCTGCAATATAAAGAAAATGTGCAAGAATTAGTATGTTTATTTCAATGCAAACACTATGAACATGATAAGAATTTATTCTGAGGGACCAGAATATACACGTCTCGTGTTGCTTGCGAAATGCTAAGGAACGGGTTTGTATTTGTCACCCAGGGACATGATTAGATCAACTATACGCTGTACATAGACAACGTTGATTAACGATGTAGAATATTAATATTCTAGCACTGAATCCAGACACATCAAATCAATATTGGTACATGATACATTTGTATTATAAAGTTCTACATTGCATGAGATCAAACAGTCGTCGGCTTACTGACAGACTACAGAATATGAATTCCGCCACGATAAGTTGATGTTTACTAACAAAGCTATAAATAACTTCAATAAACAATAAAGGGTAGTCAACATAAAACAAACCGGAATGTAATGATGATAACATTCACATTGTCCATGTACGCTTGATAGAATAGTCGGTAATGTAGGCGGCTATCAAAGTTTTTTAAGTTACTACTCTGGTTCGAAACCTCAAAGTCACTTTTCCTTTTTTTCATATTTTACTATAGTTTTTAAAGGATCGTCGAATACATAACATTAAAATATGTTTGTATCATTATACTTATTTAATATGTATGCACTGCAAAAATGAACATACCCATTAAACTCAATATACATACATGTACATTAAACAAGTCTCCGAAGATTGTAAAAGGTAAGACACGTTTTGTGATTGTATTATCAGATACACTCCCTCCCCGTACCACAAACTGCTAGTTACCTGTCATACCTTCGGATTGGCTTGAACTGGCATTTTGGCGGGAGTCAAATTATCGTAGGGGCGCTCTAATACATGTGTTAGCTATTAATTAAACAGTAAACCTTATTTTTGCATTTACCAATAGATATTCTTGTTCGTTAGACTATAATACAATACTCATAAATTATTCATTGTGAAAATTAGTTTATTTGGTACATTATATCATGGTGTTTAGAATGAATCTAAAACTACGTTTTGTCTTTCAGAATGTGCCTTTCCTACCATTGATAATGGTGTCATTCTTGGAAATAAAAACGAAATTGGAAGCCGGTTGTTGGTAAAATGCAACTCCGGTTTCAACATGACAACTGTTGACAATTTCATGGTGTGTGAAACGAAGGGTAACTGGACAACTATACCAACATGTGACAACATCGGTAATGTCTAAATACATGATGGTAGCTCCCTAATCCAAACTTGTCTGTATAAGGGACATAGTCTGATTTAGAAGAGTTTGTGGATTGGGTGATTTTTTATTTTATGCCAAAAATGAGGTGATTTATAACTGGTAATGAATTTAAATATTTAGAGTCGATGTTTGAAGAATTGATGTCATTTCCAGGTCCGAGGGATTCTAGCCTTTTGGGGTTCCTGTTTATGACGGTTTCGGCTTACGGGTTCTGGATTAAGGACCCGGCTTGTAGGGGTTCCGGCACACGGGGGGGACTGGGGAACTGCTTAATATGTGAAACAAATAAACAGTTTTTATTTTTTTCTGATTAGAGGGGTTCCGGATAAGAGGGATTCTAGCTTGACTGGATCAGGATTAGAAGGTGAAAGCATGAAACAGTTGGTGGCAGAGTTTCCTGCTAAAGAAGCTATACGATTTGAAATTAGCAATACCGCATAGATTTCTATACTTTGGTCACCCTGTGAATAAAAGCCATTTATTTTAATACTCTCATTGATAATTCAGAAGAAAATGACCTCCTAATAAATGCCTCCTGACAGTAAAGACCATATTATATTTTTCCCAAGTGTGGCCCTTGTTCACAGGTTTGACTGTACTATGTACATCCATTTTACGCTTGTAGGTTTGTCAGAAACTTTGTCCGGACAGAGTGACTGTATAGCAGTTGCTGCTACGGCAACAGACGAATGGTGCATGAATAACTGTAACCAACCAGGGAGTCCTAACTGCCCTCCGACACATTGTTCATGTAGTCTACCTCTGGCATAAAAGGAACACCTCAGAAATCGAATGCAGTGACCTTCTATAAAATACTCAAGAAAAATCTTATTCTGTGAAAGGATACCAGAGCTTTTGGATATTTTCCTCGTGTTAACGACTAGAAATTACAAGAAAAGTCGTATTGTATCAACCGACTTAAGGTTTAAAAAGTAAAGCTTTGTCTGCCAACGTTTGGAAATTGTATGAAAAATTTGTAAATATTTATATTAGAAAAGGCTAGACAGTTCGAGTTTTTGTTCGGCCACATTTGACTTACAAATGAAAAACGATTTATTACTAGAAAATGAGGCTGACAATTAAATGTTGCTTATATAGCTGTAGAAAAGTGTTAGGAGATGCTGTTTTATTTAGATGCTTATTGCAGTGAAATTATTATTTTCATCAGTTTTTTAGTGTTTTGTCTGGTTTCTGGCGTAATTTATCAGTAGAAATATATTAGGCTTCTAGGCGATATCATCAAATGCTATGCAATCTTCAAGTGCAGTTGTACAAAGATTTTCGACAGTTTATTAAGCGGAAAACGTTTTCTATTTTTAGAAATACAAAACTGTAGTGACCTTTACTTTTATCACAGAACGCCCAAATACGATTCGGTTAAACTGTTTCCCGTTCCATGTTGCAGTGAACCAAAGTTTCTGTACAGACAGAGTTCAACGGGAAACAGTTTAACCGCAGGTCGTATTGCATACTAGTATACGATACATGCAAATACGTATTGGTCTTTGTGAGCATTGATGCATATCAGAAAATTCATTAGTTTCTATTTGGCATATTAAAACATTGAATATGCAGAAGTGAAGTTTTATTGACTGATATTAAGTGAATAAGTTAAAATTCATAATTATAAATGAAACATTAGGTAGCGAGGCAAGGTGGAAATGACATTGCATGTATAGTGATAGTGTCAGTTAAACTATTTAAAAAATTGCGTAAGATTGGGTTTAGATCATCTTTATAAGGCAAACAATTAAGTTGATGTTTTTACGATTATCTGAAAACCCCATTTTTTTGGGAACGACTCTAGATTTTCTAACAGCAGTATCCAACATACGAAAATATCTGGGGACGAAATTGTTCTTCAATGTACGAAAAGAAAGTTTGGAAAGTTTTTCTATCTGCTTAACTTATTTATTTTGTCAAGAAACCGTTAAATTAAGTTACACCCTTGGGATAATGTTTGGTGCACACAACATCTGCTATTAATGCTCATTACACGTAGTCATCAATATTCATTAAGTAATTACAACATTTATGTAGCAAATCAGTTAACCTTTATTAATGTTTATTAATCCGAATGAATAGGAATAATGCATATCCCCGCTTGGTTGCGTTCCTCTCATTTTTGTTGTTACTCTTGCTGCAGCCGCTAATGCTGTTGCTGTTGTTTTTGCTGCTGGTTATGCTGTTGTTTTTGCTGCTGGTTATGCTGTTGTTGCTTATGCTGTTGTTGCTGCTGCTTATGCTGTTGTTGCTGCTGGTGCCGTTGCTGTTACTGCTGTTAGTGATGTTGTTGTTGTTATTGTTGCTGCTAGTGATGTTGTTGTTGTTGTTGTTCCTGCTGCTAATGCTGTTGATGTTGTTGCTGCTGTTAATGATGTTGTTGTTGCTGCTGGTGCCGTTGCTGTTACTGCTGCTTATGCTGTTGTTCTGGCTGCCGCTGCTGCTTTTGCTGTTGTTGTTGTTTCTGCTGTTGCATCTACCGCTGCTGCAAATGTTGTTGCTGTTGCTGGTGTTGCTGCTTCTAGTGCTGCTGTTGTTTCATCTATAGGATGAAAGAAGTCGCTCTGTGCTGTATATGTCTAATAGGAGCGATGAAGTGACTAGTTATTTCTTTCATTTTCAAGCCCTATCTCGGTTGTTGAATTTATTTTTCCCCCAAATTAGCAGAGTAGGGATTCAAACAAACCATACAGTGCTGTAATACTTATGTACTCTTGTATCTGGAGTAAGAATATAATTGTTTGTTTATGGTTACATGTTCATTAATATACAAGTAGGCCAGTAAAGTCAGGATTTGTTTAATTTTAGAGCAAAATTTATTCTTGAAAGAGTGTGGAAAGGTAAAGAAAACGTAAGACAGTGGTTGGACCGTTCCTAGAGCCTACATAAAGGTCAAGGGTCGTGGAGACCAGTAATGTGGGCCAGGTAACTAGAAACAAACCCTTTATGGCCTAATTGTCAGTATGCGTAATATGTATGTTGACTATATTGATTAAATATACATGTGCGCCGCCGAACTTTCAAAATATGGATATATTTCTAATTATGTTTATGTTGCATATTTCAGTCTTGGTGACCGATTATTTCAAATTAAACATTCAATGTAATTTAACATAATTAAACTAGAAGGACATGAAAAGGCAAAATTAATGAAACCTGCAAAATGTAATCGATAGTTTACGCTTGTATCATAATAGAAACCAAAGCTCTGAAGGTTTTAGTATTTTACACTGCAAGCTGAGCGTAATATACCGATTGTATTTTGCAACTTACATTGGCGTTTTCGTGTCCTTCTAGTTTATATCTAATTAACTGTTTTCATTGATTTTAATTGTCCCAGATGGATTTGATTATCTAATTTCATTCACTTTGATCAATAATTGATTTGTTATGAACTCTCTTTTATGCTATAGATGTATATATATTCTATTTGCGAACATTAATGTGTGTACTAATGCTATCATATATTTTGTTGATTAGCAACTAATAAAACATTATAAACTACTGTACTGTCATGGGGTCGTACCTTGTCCGCCGACAAAACTTATGACAAACTAAAAAAACTCACGTTTGACCCATTTTTCTTGGCATGACATATTAATTATTCAGAAGAAATTCCTCATTCTATTAGATGATTTAGAGGAAACCCTTCCTTCAATAGGGTGAAATCAACAAGCGTAGAAAATTTAAGACCACGTCAACATATAGCGAGACTGCAATTGTTGTTTGATGTGTCATTCTTGTGTTTGTAAAATTTGTGAATCAGAAATGTACGAAAATGTATTCTTATGCGGTCGAAATAAAGTTATATTCATTTTACATTTATTTGAATTAATATAAAATAGATATGACTAAATGCGTAATTTATTTAGCTGACTCAATATCAACATTTCAATGCGTGACCTAATTTATCTGTTAGCTAATAAGTGGTGTTCACATGGTACTATAATAGCAATTTAGGAATCATTTTGGTTTTAACAGTGTTAATAACATTAAGGAAACTTGGCGACTGTCTTTCTTAAAGACATTGAACCAGGAATGCCAGGCATGTGACTTATGGACCAGAAAGTCCCCTAATTCCACAGTAGGGGGTAATAAAACCGACAGGGTCATTGATAGACTATTACCTGTTTACATTATCTGTTACTTTATGCTTATAAAAACAAAAGCAATTTAGTCATAAACTTATTCTCACAGTAAATCAATAAAATTTATTACCCCACTTTTTGACCAAGTGTCAAGTCTACAGACCGTGACCAGACTGGTTTTATCTGATGAGGGACAATAAAACAATTAAGAGATTAGACCACATGTAGATTCTGGAGGGGGTCACTTATATAGTAGCTGTTCAATGTCATTTCTTGTTTTACCTGTGATAAAATGTTTGTCGTTTTCATTTTGAAATAAAATGTTTGTTGCCGCTTTGTATTACGTGTTGCTTATAGTTGTGTCACAAGGTCTTTTCAGCCAATCACACTCGGCACTCCTCGATGACCGCAACTAATTGTATGGAAAAACGGCAGGGTTTTATCTCTCTTTATTGGGATTATGCCTTAGTCTGTTGAATTTAGGAAGCGTTATGGCTAAAATTGATGATTTGGGAAATAAAATACCTGGTGTAAGTTTGGATTTTTGGGAAAAACTGCATGATTTTAAAGAAATTTTCAATTGGGATGGGGCCTTTAATAGGTCTCTGTTGTATAGAAGGTGAAAAACCCATGAACGGAAATAGCCAAGTTGTTCCGAACATAGCCAATCGAGGCCGGTACGATTGGTCTTCTCTACTATCTATTCCGCCCGGTGGTTAGAAAAATTGGAAAAGAAATTAGTCACATGGCCAAAAGTAAAACAATACCGCTTGGGATAACTTCTTTAAACGATTGTTATTACTCACAACATAAAAATGACATTATTTAACAAATAAATTGTTTATAGTGTCAGATTGTTTGACTGTTAGTTTTAGTTGTACCTAATATTCGGATGCTTACATTTCGGATAGTGTAAGAATAATTATACTTTTGAAGATGACGTCATCTCCATTATTAGCAGCATATACATGTAGTACTCTAACAGAAACAGCTTCTGATTTTGGACAACACTTTAAACGTTAATTATTATTTTATATCATACCATCTCCTCCCATTTCCACCTCCCACAAATTAAATCATGACACAGTTTATTTTCGTCAACCACTGTCCTGGCGGTATGTTCTGCCAAGACTTTTGTCTATGTGCATATGTTATAATGTTTCTTTATACTTAGAAAGTTTGGTTTGGCAAATAAAGGTTGTCCATGTTTTAATTTAGCACGTAGTTGTTGGTACATTGTATATCATTCCAATGTAAAGTGCTTCGTCTGAGAGTATTTTTTCAGTCATAATAAAAAGTGTTCATTATTTATCCTTAACTCCAATTAATCTGGGATATTTTAGACCAAAATGATCGTTTACTTCAAAAGCATATCACTATATTATTGCTTGGTAGTTACCATGTACAAGAGTTGGCGAAGCTAGTTTAACACAAACAATGTGTCGTAAAAGGCTATATTAAAGCCAATAAAATTCTCATGAGGCAAGAAACCAAACACAAGTATAATTATGTACAACACCAAAAACATTTTTTTTGTTTTGTCTGGGTGGAACATACCGCCACCATTATAAACTGATTCTCGCGCCCAAAACTACGCCAAAATAGCGGACCCCACTGAAATCGGTTTTTGTTTTTAATTTTTATATTTTCTCTGCACTTTCCTAAGTTTTTGTACCAAACAACAAAGAAAAAATCAGTGACCTTTTACATTTGCGATTTTGATCGTCTTTTTTATATGCATTTCTCTCTTTTTTGTTATATCGTCACTATCGATATTACTTGATTCCACGGCTCAATGGCTCTTCAACCTGAATGTCGGATGCTTGGACTAGAACGACCGGTAGACTATTTTTGAAACAGATTGTCACCTGGGTCATGCATGGTCTTTCAGCATATTTCCTTGGCCATGTACGGGCTGCTCTCATTCTGGTGCAGTTTGTAAATGAATATCTATAAGTTTTGTCATCGGTAACAAAACTTTGATCAGATTTCTGAAAACTAAGTAGTAAAATTCACTTTTGTATTTATTCGAAATTTGCTCAACAGAATGTGAAATTCATTTGGATGTTGTCCGTCATACTATCAAGTTTGGATATCAGAAGTCGGCGAACGTTTCCACACGAGTTACTGGTGACCGTAGCAATATAAGTCCTAAATGAGTGAAAGAGCTTGCGTGGCTGGCCCATGGTTATCCATAACGCAACCCAAAAACTATTGCTTACGAGTTAACCAAACTTAATGCTACCACTGATGATAAGAATCCGTCGATGAAGGGAGATAACTCCTCTGCCTGATACTCATCGTTAGTCTATATATAGTTACCTCCCTTCGTTTAGCGGGTACTACAAGTAAAATATGAGTAACGGAGACTAAATGAGCTTCATACAGTTTTATTGAACTAGTTCAATAAATTCATGACGGAATCTACATGAATTTAATATTCTTTTTATCACATAAACCAACATACCTGTTTGACATTACTACTAATAACAAAAGAGTGACACATGCGTAATAAGGCTTTTAAATCAGGAGCACAAAAAATAGTTCCATTATAAAACATCATAAATAATAAATGTGTGAATATATCTTACGATATAAACAGTGTCTTTGCTTACTCAAATTTTTAAAACCAATTCAACATTACTCCTGTGAAGTTATAAATTTTGTTGGCAAACAACGTAGGAATAAATTCATGTGCATCGGCTCATTTACATATTATATGTACGACCGTGTCATATCGTTTTTACGGCACGGCCAAAAAGGCACGGGTATGTGATAAAATGTAATATTGCATCTTCAAATTTGGTACTATTTTATAAGCTTTTCTGTGATACTATTTATTATCATTTATTACCATTGGTCTTCTATGTCTATTAGTCTATAAGGACCAGTATGGAAATAAGGGTCACTGTTCTACCCTTTTTGTGTCATCCTTACTACCTAATGTTGAATAATATGGCTTTATAAATTCATACTTATCTTTTATTGTTGGTAAGTTTTAATGCACTTGTCACGTTAACATTTTATAGTTAAATAAATGTATATAAATGTCTTTTTGCTTGTCCACGTAAGTTTCTGTAAACTAGGTTTTCCAATTTGTATGCAAATTTTAAGCACTTGCAGTGCATTCTGGGTTGTTTATACTATGTTGGACATACTATCGCCGAAAGAAAGGAAAACTTTTTTTGGTAGAATTGACATTGCGACGATTGCTCATCGCATTAAACATTGTGTTGATATAATTATATTTTATTATTAATGCCCCGATGAGTCAAATGACGAAACCGGTTGGCGAATGAAATATATAATAATACCTGGAATGTTAGTTATTTTTCATTATATATATATATACCTGTCAAGAAACACGTGCATTACTGGAACTCTTCCTATTCGAAACTCTGTTCATTATAGAAACTCTTCCAGTACTGACGCCCTGTTCATTACGGCAAAGACCTATACATTTTGTACATTACATGTAATATATAGGTCTTTGATTGCGGGAACTCTACCAGTGCAAATACCCGTCCAGGTATTGATCGTGCAACCATGTATTAGAATAATTAATTTCTATTCATTCATAAGCTTATTACTATTTAACATTTTCTAATTGAAGCTGTTAAAAGATGAAATACAACCTCATTGACTAAGTTATAAACAACGAGTTTGTTTATTTGTTACACAATATTGACGATCTTCGTTTTATAATCATTTGAATTATTTATACCGACTGTAGTTAGTAAGCTTTGTCAGTCAACCGAATGTGCTTGAAAAAGTTGCAATACCATTATTTAAATCCATTTATGATATTTGATGATGGAACCATGAAATGATCGATATTTGGAAAAGTCGGAAAACGATCCATCATTAGATGCTGTGTTTCATGATGATTCTGTCGGGAAATGTTACTTTCTTGTATTGTTTTGAATATATCATTGTCTTTACAAGCATTTTAGCTGGTACAAATTCGATACATATTGAATATTCTGTTTCTTTGACAAATAAATGCCAACGGAATGGCAAAACATTAACGTTAATAACAGATATTACTAAAGAATCATGTATATTGGAATGTATTGCTA
Source organism: Lutraria lutraria (assembly GCA_964023205.1). Lineage (NCBI taxonomy): Eukaryota > Metazoa > Mollusca > Bivalvia > Venerida > Mactridae > Lutraria > Lutraria lutraria. Next base: position 42,977,545 of record OZ026833.1, on the reverse strand, counting down.
GAGACAGGTGTGTTGGTGTAAGTTATTCCAGGCGGGTGTGTATATGTGAGTTGCTACTAAACATTGACGCTGCCACATTGGTAGGTGGATACTGCGATATTGTCCGAAAGTCGGACGTTACGTATGATATTGTAAGTACAACTGTACTGAAATCACGGTCAAACTTGTGAGAGAAGGTCATTCTCAGGAAAGTCTTTATTGACAGGTGGTCTTTTTTTAATGAAGCCATTTTGTTCTAAATAATCTAAATAAACTTTTTGAAGAATGGCCTTTGTTCGAACGGTGGCCGCTGATACAGGCTTGATTGTATTGTAAAATTAATCTTGGATAATAAGTTATGTCTTTTAAAATAACAATCATGTTATAGTCACGTGGTTTTACATTATATAAGTACGCGAATTCGAATGTTGAGTAAAAAATAAGCAATATAATTATGAAAATAAAACATGTTTGAGACTTCGACCATCAACTCCCATTCGTAAGGACGATATTTCTTATGTGGTCACATGACCTGTAATACCAAAGTGAAGCAAAGAGATGTCAATTAATATTGAATATATGTATAATGATTTATAAGAATGTTCACGCTCCATTAGAACGCTAACGTTTCAGTCATATGTTACATTAATCATCCCCGTACATTAATATTGACATAACTTTGTGTACTTCCATACGTATACAGTAAAACCTCGGAAAACCGGACTCTCTGAAAACCGGGATTCCCTGAAAATCGGACAATTTTCCCAGACCCATATTTTCGGCTTTTTATGAAAAACTCTGTGAAAACCGGAAATTGTCAAAACCGAGACTTATGCCCAGTCCGGAAGGTGTCCGGTTTCGAGGGGTTTTACTATAATAATATTCAATTCATTGTTTAAAATCCTTATTTAAAAGGACGGGGTTTTATTGGTCGCTTTTAAAATGTGAAGGTATTGCAAATGGTTAGCCGTAAAATTACCTTTTAACAAGTACATGGTTGTTACATATAGAGGTTGAATTACATTTTTGTAATTAAAATTAAATCGTGAAGTGGGAAAAAGTCATGCTGTTGTTGGAGGTTGGATGTTGCTCTAGAGAGGGCCGCTCTGGAGAAGTTGTATAGTAATGTCACATTGTTTATTGCGCATTGTGCATCTTTTATCATTTATATACTAGTATATCTTATGTCAATGAAACACACAACTCTCGGATTAAGTTTTGTTTATTTTACTATTCCAGTATTTTTTTTCAGATTTTCTGCTTATTTTTGTATGCGGGAGCGATTTGGGTTAAAATAAAACTTGCTGATATAAGCTCTTCACTTATTGGTCAAATATATATATATATTGTGTTAAGTTTTAATCTTTGCTTCATACACTCAGCAACATAAAATTTGGCTATTAAACCAAGGCGACAGTAAGGATAAATTTAATGAAAAATGTATAATGTGTAATAGTATTCGATTGTTTTTCTGTGGGGTTTTACGTCACACCAACTGTCAATGTCATTTCATGGGGATATTTTAAACGAAGACTCCAGGCGTACACTTCAGTTCGAATCACCGACGTCCGGCCTAAAACGGCTTCCGCGCATATTGAATCTGTCTGATCCCGATGATATTCGATCTGACAGCAGTGAGTGGCTAGTGTTAAAAAGTTTGCGACCATATTTGACCACGGATGCCTCATTGTCCCAACTTGCCCTAACTTTCACGAAAACTATGTATGGTTCATCTGAAGAGATTTGTTCTATACTTCCTACCGAACATCTAAAATAACTGATATGGTTTAGTGTAGTTTAGTACTGCATGTCTCTTTGACATCGGGTCCGTGAGTTTGAACCTACCCACATATTCTCTATGGCAATTTAATTGAAGATACTAGTAATGTGTCTACAGCCATTCATCCTCTACCTGACCACTGCCATTCATCCTCTACCTGACTACTGCCATTCATCCTCTACCTGACTACTGCCATTCATCCTCTACCTGACTACTGCCATTCATCCTCTACCTGACTACTGCCATTCATCCTCTACCTGACTACTGCCATTCATCCTCTACCTGACTACTGCCATTCATCCTCTACCTGACTACTGCCATTCATCCTCTACCTGACTACTGCCATTCATCCTCTACCTGACTACTGCCATTCATCCTCTACCTGACTACTGCCATTCATCCTCTACCTGACCACTGCCATTCATCCTCTACCTGACTACTGCCATTCATCCTCTACCTGACTACTGCCATTTATCCTCTACCTGACCACTGCCATTCATCCTCTACATGACCACTGCCATTCATCCTCTACCTGACTACTGCCATTCATCCTCTACCTGACCACTGCCATTTATCCTCTACCTGACCACTGCCATTCATCCTCTACCTGACCACAGCCATTCATCCTCTACCTGACCACTGCCATTAATCCTCTACCTGACCACTGCCATTCATCCTCTACCTGACCACAGCCATTCATCCTCTACCTGACCACTGCCATTCATCCTCTACCTGACCACTGCCATTCATCCTCTACCTGACCACTGCCATTCATCCTCTACCTGACCACTGTCATTCATATATGAAGGAACGGAGAACAAGGTAAGGCCTTTAAAACGTGTTTGTGTCTGGTTACATACTCAGTACAAGGTAGATCGGGGCTTAGTTTGACTCATGAAAAAAATGTGGAAAGGTAAAAAGGGCGAGAAAATGAATGTGCTGTTTCTCGGGACTAATACAACTTCTAGGGTCTCGGGGAGAATTATGATAGGTCGGGTAACCGGAAACAAACAATTTCTGCCTAAATATTTCTTCAGATTCCGGAAAAACGTGTTAGGTAATTTGTTGAAAACAGAAGTTACATCCAATTTTTTACAAAATATGTTTCAGATACCTAGTGGACAATGTAATCTAAATGAATCGTGTGATCTGTCATCTGGTCTTTGTGTTATTAAAGGTTTGTATAATCATGTATAAGATATTATCCTTCAATTATCGTATACTTCAGATAGGTGCAGCCTTCATTTCTCGTAGTCAAGACAGTTGTGTACAGCATTCCAATGCTTTACATTATTGTGAGCAAAACGTTCGTATTGATGATTGAAATCAGAATTAATTATCAAAATGGTGTGGAATGAGACAATAGAGTTTACATGACAACGCGATGTCAAAACACACATAAAATAATATAATGTGCCCGCTTGCTCAATCGAATGTATGTTTAAGTAAACTGACCTGGTGGCCGTGCGTTCGAAACAACTGCTGGGTATAGGTTTTGTATGAGGGTTTGGTTGAGGACGCTAAGAGTGTTAGGCTATAGGGACACTACCACGTGTCTGAGTGATTGATGTAGAGAAATTGACAGTTACTTAACGGGGAACTTGGTTGACACTGGTAAAACTTAAGTTAATTACATGCTGACCAGTTTGATTGACACCGAAATACTGTTAGAAACAAACGCTATAACCGGAATAATGGAATCACAACTAACATAACATAATGTTTATTCAGCGTTAAATATTAACATATTTAGAGCCTAACAAACAAAATTGAAAAAAAACAAGTTCAAGCAACTCTAGAACTTTTTTCTGAAGAACAAATAGGCTTGTATGTAATAAATTTGTACGCATATATTTCAAAGCTTATACATGGATATTATTGAAAAATAAAAATAATTTACTTAGATTGTACCTGTGATCTCAATCTAAAGCATGGTAGACAAATTTTGCCATATTATTTATTATGCGTTCGGACTTACAGCTCACTAAAGATATGAATTTATCCAATATCGGCCATCTACAACAATATGGAGCAAAATACTTCAGTCTAAGATCATTGTATTTAGGACAAGCTTAGTACAAAGTCTATTACATCCATCGAACAGACCAGACATTTTCTAAGCTGTCTATCAACACTGGTATACCTGCATGTTTCTATAGCAAGGTCGTGTGTAGACATTGTTAACTTACCCACAAATAATGCTAGCCAGTAACTGTTTGAAGAAGTGTTATACAATGTAGTTTAATGTTAACTTTCATCGAATACTAATAGATGAAGTAGAATTGGTTGTTAGAGCTGTGACTGAATAACTTTTTATTGGTTATCTATCGGTATTTAATCTTTACCATCGATTGTAGCTACATAACATTTAAAATACATTATTAACTATTTATGAATACTATATATATATAATATGAGTATTACCTTGATAAAAATTCACAGAATGTGACTTCCCTGATGTAAGCAACGGTCGATATCTAGGGAATCGTAACAGTGTTGGACAACAGCTGATTGTGTACTGTAACCATGGTTTCTTTGTTGCCAATGGAAACAAACAAATTACTTGCAAATCAGACGGTTCGTGGAATCCTCAGCCAGAGTGTACTCCAGGTAAATGTTAATTGACTTATCAAGTACTGACCATTTAAAAGGCATTGAATGTTTTCAAACTGAGTGTTTCCAATCCTGCTATATGAAATAAATAATATGTGATTAAATCAAAGACGTTTGCTACAGTTCGCTACATTTTTTCAGATAGATATACAATGTATAGGCAAAATGCTTGCTCAATCGAATGTGTGTTTTAGTTTTGGCCTACTGACCTGTTGGTCGTGAGTTCGAAACAACTGCTGGGTATACGTTTTGTATGAGGGTTTGGCTGAGGACGCTAAGAGTGTTAGGCTATAGGGACACTACCACGTGTCTGAGTGATTGATGTGGAGAAATTGACAGTTACTTAACAGGGAACTTGGTTGACACTGGTGAAACTTAGTTAATTACATGCTGACCAGTTTGGTTGACACCGAAATACTGTTAGAAACAAACGCTAAAACCGGAAATAATGGAATCACAAATACCATGACATAATGTTTATTCAGTATTAAATATTCACATATTTAGAGCCTACCAATCAACCTACCACCCTATATCCAAAAACCAACTAGACTCTCAAGATATATGCACCCACTAAGCTTCCGACTAGTCCAAGTATCATTTGATTATCAGAAATACTCCTTCCCACACTCGTTACTGTTATGGAACAACCTCCCTAGCAATATTGTCACCTTGCCTACGCTGGACCAGTTCAAAGCAGGCATAGTATCAGCCAAGTACTAGACCCAGCACCCTGTTTTTATTTTTAAATCACCCCACACTTAGTTTTTATCCAATTAAATGAATATAAGAATAGTTATATAATGATTGTACATAAAGACTTCATGTATGTGTGATGATGTGACTGAAACACAATTCTTTCATTCTATATACTTTATGTTTCCTTCTTGCACACTGTACCTCACCAGTTACTAACCAAACCTAACAATGACTGAGTCTTTTATCTCCAGTCTCACTATTTTCTGATGCTTACTATAGCTCAGATTTTATCTTATTTAATCTCACTCTCCCTAACAAACCGATGCGTACCCCCTGTCTAGTACACTCGCAAGAGAGGCTGACAGTAACAAGAGATAGATGGATAAATAAAAACGGATCAATAGAACTTTTTAAACTTTACATGATCATAGCATATGATAACAGAAACATTTTAAGGGAAAAGAAATTGGGAGTCACTGATATTGTTTTTGAGTTATCTGCCCTTGAATTTGAATATTGTGCTTATTTTAGGTCATTTCAAGGGCAGACAACTCATACATAAAACTAAAATACCATGGTTTTACTTTTGGTTAATATTTTCATTTTATTCTTGGTAAAAAATCAGGCAATTATATTAAACATTTATATTTTTCTTTTCTTTTGAAGCTAAGAGACTGAAAATTCTTCAAAATTAGGCCATATTTTAAGAAAATTGGTGTAGGTGAAGAAAGAAAAAATTATAAAAACACTCTTTAATCATTCATGAACTATTCCGCGATGTCATAAAAAGAGGTCAGTACATAAAATGAAGATAGATAAGGCCTTGCTTTCCTTTATGGTGAATTACCTGCCCTTGAAATGACCTGAAATAAGCAAAAACACCCAATTAAAGGGCAGATAACGCAAAAACGAGTTCGTTGACACCCATTTTTAAAGCAAAGTTTTAAAATATTCTATTGATCAATTTTCGTTTTGCCTATATGTCTATGTGAAAAATGAATCAAACAGTACTTAGCAAATGTCTTTAACAACATATAAATTAAAGAATCTAAATGTATTCAAGTTATGACCGTTTATTAACATAAATAGTTTAAATATATTAAGCACATTATTATCTTCAACTTCACATAATTAACCATATTCTTACAGAGTCAGGTTACGAATCTTCCCAATTCAGTGAAGGAATATCGTCAATGTCTACAACGACGATAACACAGCTGTCGACTAATGATCTAGTACCGACGACTACAGTACTAAACATTGTACAATCAGAGACATCTACAACTACTGTACAATCAGAGACACCTACAACTACAGTACAACCAGAGACTCCTACAACTACTGTACAACTAGAGACTCCTACAACTACTGTACTACTAGAGACATCTACAACTACTGTACAACCAGCGACATCTACAACTACTATACAACCACAGACACCTACAACTACTGTACAACCAGAGACACCTACAACTACTGTACAACCAGAGACATCTACAACTACTGTACAATCACAGACATCTACAACTACTGTACAACCAGAGACACCTACAACTACTGTACAACCAGAGACATCAACAACTACTGTACAACCAGAGACAACTACAACTACTGTACAACCACAGACACCTACAACTACTGTACAACCAGAGACATCTACAACTACTGTACAACCAGAGACAACTACAACTACTGTACAACCACAGACACCTACAACTACTGTACAACCAGAGACATCTACAACTACTGTACAACCAGAGACAACTACAACTACTGTACAACCAGAGACACCTACAACTACTGTACAACCACAGACACCTACAACTACTGTACAACCAGAGACAACTACTACTACTGTACAACTAGAGACACCTACAACTATTGTACAACCAGAGACACCTACAACTACTGTACAACCAGAGGCATCTACAACTACTGTACAACCAGAGACACCTACAACTACTGTACAACCAGAGGCATCTACAACAACTGTACAACCAGAGGCATCTACAACTACTGTACAACCAGAGACACCTACAACTACTGTACAACCAGAGACACCTACAACTACTGTACAACTAGAGACACCTACAACTACTGTACAACCAGAGGCATCTACAACTACTGTACAACTAGAGGCATCTACAACTACTGTACAACCAGAGACACCTACAACTACTGTACAACCAGAGACACCTACAACTACTGTACAACCAGAGACACCTACAACTACTGTACAACCAGAGACACCTACAACTACTGTACAACTAGAGACATCTACACCTACTGTACAACCAGAGACACATACAACTACTGTACAACCAGAGACACCTACAACTACTGTACAACCAGAGACACCTACAACTACTGTACAACCAGAGACACCTACAACTACTGTACAACCAGAGACACCTACAACTACTGTACAACCAGAGACACCTATAACTACTGTACAACTAGAGGCAACTACAACTACTGTACAACCAGAGACACCTACAACTACTGTTCAACTAGAGACACCTACAACTACTGTACAACCAGAGGCATCTACAACAACTGTACAACCAGAGACATCTACAACTACTGTACAACCAGAGACAACTACAACTACTGTACAACCAGAGACAACTACAACTACTGTACAACCACAGACATCTACAACTACTGTACAACCAGAGACAACTACAACTACTGTACAACTAGAGGCATCTACAACTACTGTACAACCAGAGACACCTACAACTACTGTACAACCAGAGACACCTACAACTACTGTACAACCAGAGACACCTACAACTACTGTACAACCAGAGACATCTACAACTACTGTACAACCAGAGACACCTACAACTACTGTACAACCAGAGACACCTACAACTACTGTACAACCAGAGACACCTACAACTACTGTACAACTAGAGACATCTACACCTACTGTACAATCAGAGACATCTACAGCTACTGTACAACTAGAGACACCTACAACTATTGTACAACCAGAGACACCTACAACTACTGTACAACAGGAGACACCTACAACTACTGTACAATCAGAGACATCTACAACTACTGTACAACCAGAGACACATACAACTACTGTACAACCAGAGACACCTACAACTACTGTACAACCAGAGACACCTACAACTACTGTACAACCAGAGACATCTACACCTACTGTACAACCAGAGACACCTACAACTACTGTACAACCAGAGACACCTACAACTACTGTACAACCAGAGACACCTACAACTACTGTACAACCAGAGACACCTACAACTACTGTACAACCAGAGACATCTACAACTACTGTACAATCACAGACATCTACAACTACTGTACAACCAGAGACACCTACAACTACTGTACAACCAGAGACATCAACAACTACTGTACAACCAGAGACAACTACAACTACTGTACAACCACAGACACCTACAACTACTGTACAACCAGAGACATCTACAACTACTGTACAACCAGAGACAACTACAACTACTGTACAACCACAGACACCTACAACTACTGTACAACCAGAGACATCTACAACTACTGTACAACCAGAGACAACTACAACTACTGTACAACCAGAGACACCTACAACTACTGTACAACCACAGACACCTACAACTACTGTACAACCAGAGACAACTACTACTACTGTACAACTAGAGACACCTACAACTATTGTACAACCAGAGACACCTACAACTACTGTACAACCAGAGGCATCTACAACTACACTACAACCAGAGACACCTACAACTACTGTACAACCAGAGGCATCTACAACAACTGTACAACCAGAGGCATCTACAACTACTGTACAACCAGAGACACCTACAACTACTGTACAACCAGAGACACCTACAACTACTGTACAACTAGAGACACCTACAACTACTGTACAACCAGAGGCATCTACAACTACTGTACAACTAGAGGCATCTACAACTACTGTACAACCAGAGACACCTACAACTACTGTACAACCAGAGACACCTACAACTACTGTACAACCAGAGACACCTACAACTACTGTACAACTAGAGACATCTACACCTACTGTACAACCAGAGACACCTACAACTACTGTACAACCAGAGACACCTACAACTACTGTACAACCAGAGACACCTACAACTACTGTACAACCAGAGACACCTACAACTACTGTACAACCAGAGACACCTATAACTACTGTACAACTAGAGGCAATTACAACTACTGTACAACCAGAGACACCTACAACTACTGTTCAACTAGAGACACCTACAACTACTGTACAACCAGAGGCATCTACAACAACTGTACAACCAGAGACATCTACAACTACTGTACAACCAGAGACAACTACAACTACTGTACAACCAGAGACAACTACAACTACTGTACAACCACAGACATCTACAACTACTGTACAACCAGAGACAACTACAACTACTGTACAACTAGAGGCATCTACAACTACTGTACAACCAGAGACACCTACAACTACTGTACAACCAGAGACACCTACAACTACTGTACAACCAGAGACACCTACAACTACTGTACAACCAGAGACATCTACAACTACTGTACAACCAGAGACACCTACAACTACTGTACAACCAGAGACACCTACAACTACTGTACAACCAGAGACACCTACAACTACTGTACAACTAGAGACATCTACACCTACTGTACAATCAGAGACATCTACAGCTACTGTACAACTAGAGACACCTACAACTATTGTACAACCAGAGACACCTACAACTACTGTACAACAGGAGACACCTACAACTACTGTACAATCAGAGACATCTACAACTACTGTACAACCAGAGACACATACAACTACTGTACAACCAGAGACACCTACAACTACTGTACAACCAGAGACACCTACAACTACTGTACAACCAGAGACATCTACACCTACTGTACAACCAGAGACACCTACAACTACTGTACAACCAGAGACACCTACAACTACTGTACAACCAGAGACACCTACAACTACTGTACAACCAGAGCCACCTACAACTACTGTACAACCAGAGACACCTACAACTACTGTACAACTAGAGACATCTACAACTACTGTACAACCAGAGGCATCTACAACTACTGTACAACCAGAGGCACCTACAACTACTGTACAACCAGAGACACCTACAACTAGTGTACAACCAGAGACACCTACAACTACTGTACAACCAGAGACACCTACAACTACTGTACAATCAGAGACATCTACAACTACTGTACAACCAGAGACACCTACAACTACTGTACAACCAGAGACACCTACAACTACTGTACAACCAGAGACAACCACAACTACTGTACAACCAGAGACAACTACAACTACTGTACAACAAGAGACATCTACAACTACAGTACAACCAGAGACAACTACTGTACAAAATACAGTACAATCACATATATCATCAACTACAGTGATAAACAGTGTACAATCACAAATATCACGAACTATATTACAATCACAGATACCTACAACTACACTACAAAACACTGTGCAATCACAAATATCTCCAACTACAGCACAAAACACGATAGAATCACAGATACCTCAAACAACAGCACAAAATACGATAGAATCACAAATATCACCAACTAAAGTACAAAACACTGAACAATCACAAATATTTCAAACTACAGTAGAAAACACTGAACAATCACAAATATTTCAAACTACAGTAGAAAACACTGAACAATCACAAATATTTCCAACTACAGTAGAAAACACTGAACAATCACAAATATTTCAAACTACAGTAGAAAACACTGAACAATCACAAATATTTCCAACTACAGTAGAAAACACTGAACAATCACAAATATTTCAAACTACAGTAGAAAACACTGAACAATCACAAATATTTCAAACTACAGTAGAAAACACTGAACAATCACAAATATTTCAAACTACAGTAGAAAACACTGAACAATCACAAATATCTCAAACTACAGTAGAAAACACTGAACAATCACAAATATTTCAAACTACAGTAGAAAACACTGAACAATCACAAATATCTCAAACTACAGTACAAAATATTGAACAATCACAAATATCACCAACTACAGTACAGAACACTGAACAATCACAAATATCACCAATTACAGTACAGAACAATGAACAATCACAAATATCACCAACTAAAGTACAGAACACTGAACAATCACAAATATCACCAACTACAGTACAGAACACTGAACAATCACAAATATCTCAAACTACAGTACAAAACACTGAACAATCACAAATATCTCAAACTACAGTACAAAACACTGAACAATCACAAATATCTCAAACTACAGTACAGAACACTGAACAATCACAAATATCACCAACTACAGTACAGAACACTGAACAATCACAAATATCACCAACTACAGTACAGAACACTGAACAATCACAAATATCTCAAACTACAGTACAAAACACTGAACAATCACAAATATCACCAACTACAGTAGAAAACACTGAACAATCACAGATATCACCAACTACAGTAGAAAACAATGAACAATCACAGATATCACAAACTACAGTACAGAACACTGAACAATCACAGATATCACAAACTACAGTAGAAAACACTGAACAATCACAAATATCTCAAACTACAGTAGAAAACACTGAACAATCACAAATATCACCAACTACAGTACAAAACACTGAACAATCACAATTATCACCAACTACAGTACAGAACACTGAACAATCACAGATATCACCAACTACAGTAGAAAACACTGAACAATCACAGATATCACAAACTACAGTAGAAAACACTGAACAATCACAAATATCACAAACTACAGTACAAAACACTGAACAATCACAGATATCACAAACTACAGTAGAAAACACTGAACAATCACAGATATCACAAACTACAGTAGAAAACACTGAACAATCACAGATATCACCAACTACAGTAGAAAACACTGAACAATCACAAATATCACAAACTACAGTACAAAACACTGAACAGTCACAGATATCGACAAATATGGTAGAAAACACTGAACAATCACAAATATCACCAACCACAGTAGAAAACACTGAACAATCACAAATATCACAAACTACAGTACAAAACACTGAACAATCACAGATATCACAAACTACAGTAGAAAACACTGAACAATCACAGATATCACAAACTACAGTAGAAAACACTGAACAATCACAGATATCACCAACTACAGTAGAAAACACTGAACAATCACAGATATCAAAAACTACAGTAGAAAACACTGAACAATCACAGATATCACCAACTACAGTAGAAAACACTGAACAATCACAAATATCTCCAACTACAGTACAAAACACTGAACAATCACAGATATCACAAACTACAGTACAAAACACTGAACAATCACAGATATCACCAACTATAGTACAAAACACTGACCAATCACAGATATCTCAAACTACAGTAGAAACACTGAACAATCACAAATATCACAAACTACAGTACAAAACACTGAACAATCACAGATATCACAAACTACAGTAGAAAACACTGAACAATCACAGATATCACCAACTACAGTACAAAACACTGAACAATCACAAATATCTCAAAATACAGTAGAAAACACTGAACAATCACAAATATCACAAACTACAGTAGAAAACACTGAACAATCACAAATATCACCAACTACAGTAGAAAACACTGAACAATCACAGATATCACCAACTACAGTAGAAAACACTGAACAATCACAGATATCACCAACTACGGTAGAAAACACTGACCAATCACAAATATCACCAACTACAGTAGAAAACACTGAACAATCACAGATATCACAAACTACAGTACAAAACACTGAACAATCACAAATATCACCAACTACAGTACAAAACACGGAACAATCACAGATATCACCAACTACAGTACAGAACAATGAACAATCACAATTATCACCAACTACAGTACAAAACACTGTATATTCATTACCAACTACAGTACAGAACACCGTACAATCACATATATCACCAACTACAGTACAGAACAATGTACAATCACAGATGTCACCAACTACAGTACAGAACAATGAACAATCACAGATGTCACCAACTACAGAACAGAACAATGAACAATCACAGATGTCACCAACTACAGTACAAAACAATGAACAATCACAGATATCACCAACTACAGTACAGAACACTGTACAATCACAGATGTCACCAACTACAGTACAAAACAATGAACAATCACAGATATCACCAACTACAGTACAGAACACTGTACAATCACAGATGTCACCAACTACAGTACAGAACAATGAACCATCACAGATGTCACCAACTACAGTACAAAACAATGAACAATCACAGATGTCACCAACTACAGTACAGAACAATGAACAATCACAGATATCACCAACTACAGTACAGAACACTGTACAATCACAGATGTCACCAACTACAGTACAGAACACTGTACAATCACAGATATCATCAACTACAGTACAGAACATTGTACCATCACAAATATCACCAACTGTAGAAAACACTGTACAATCATCACTGACTACAGTACAGAACAATGAACAATCACAGATGTCACCAACTACAGTACAAAACAATAAACAATCACAGATGTCACCAACTACAGTACAGAACAATGAACAATCACAGATGTCACCAACTACAGTACAAAACAATAAACAATCACAGATGTCACCAACTACAGTACAGAACAATGAACAATCACAGATGTCATCAACTACAGTACAAAACAATGAACAATCACAGATGTCACCAACTACAGTACAGAACAATGAACAATCACAGATGTCACCAACTACAGTACAAAACAATGAACAATCACAGATATCACCAACTACAGTACAGAACACTGTACAATCACAGATGTCACCAACTACAGTACAGAACAATGAACAATCACAGATGTCACCAACTACAGTACAGAACAACGAACAATCACAGATATCACCAACTACAGTACAGAACAATGAACAATCACAGATATCACCAACTACAGTACAGAACAATGAACAATCACAGATGTCACCAACTACAGTACAAAACAATGAACAATCACAGATGTCACCAACTACAGTACAAAACAATGAACAATCACAGATCTCACCAACTACAGTACAGAACACTGTACAATCACAGATATCATCAACTACAGTACAGAACATTGTAAAATCACAAATATCACCAACTGTAGAAAACACTGTACAATCATCACTGACTACAGTACAAAACAGTGTACAATCATCACCACAAATATCACAAACTACAGTACATAACAGTGAACAATCACAAATATCAAAAAGTGAAAAAAACACTGATGAAACAATAAATTCACCAATTACCAGACAGAGGCTTTAACAACAATAAACATATCCAGTGGTATCAAAATCTACAATATTACACTTTATCCATAAAGTATGTCTATATCACTGAAGAACACAATGTAGTTGATGATAAAGTAAAACTTTGAATGGATGACTGTATAGCAGTTTGAAAGAATAGATTTGTAGATAAGGCCGTCCATAAAATGTTGGATTTAGATAATATGATCCAAACATTTAACAGTGGGTAGGCCAGTAGTCAGTTTTAACACATAGGTAGATTCAAGGGGTGTGCATCTGGCACCCTCTCCTGACCATAGTTAGAAATGAAATAGCATTCAATAAAATAACATTCAATTCTGAAGTTTTCTGATCTTTCCCTTTATGTCTGGTTTTCTAGCACAACTGCAACCAATTAAATGAGGTAATAAATGGACCCAAAACTCACCAGAATCAGGTAGTTGTATCTAATACAACTACCTGCCAGAATGCATCATTTCACTTCTTCAAATTGCATTTTTTCATGAGGTTGCATCCCCCACACAGCCTACTATCCTAAATATTACACAAACACATCCCCCCTTCAGCCTGAAATTCTGGATCTGCATTAAAATTAACAATATATGTCTGCTGAAATAAAAATAGGGAAAACCAATTTTGTAAAAATTGCTGAAAATATTTTGGGTTTGAGGATTTTCAAGTAAGTCAGTCAAATAACTTCAAACCCACTAATTAAGGTTGACCTTAATTTCATCACATGTTGTATGAATGATGTTAATAGTGTATGTATTGTAAATGTTTATATGGGCTGTAGACCTTTTGTTCAATAAACCTGCTAAAAATACAACAGTACATTTATTTTATCATAACTGTATACCTGTCGTTCAGTGACAGCTGTTTTAGAGCCACCACAGAGAGAGGGGAGATAAGATACAGGAGAGCCGGGTATCTATATCCCTACAGTTTTCGAATAGATCTTCCTGGTTCTTTGTTGTGCCCGGTGTAAGGCACTGATACACATCTAACCCCTTCTCTTGTGATTATCTAGGCACATTACTGAGAAGAGGATAAAGTCGAAAACACAGAAAATGTCCCACTAAAAGTCTGAAACTCATTCATGCTGTTAACAGTATCAGTCTATAATATACCAGTGTAAATAACAAGTCTTCCAGTAGTACATACTGTATAAGTTAACTTGATAACTTCTCTGTCAGCAGTCTTACACTCCATCTGATGATCAAATGAATCAGAGACAAAGACATACATCTCTAAATGAATTTTACAATTACAAATCGAGGGCCTCAGCGCAACACTGTCGTAACTTGTTCTTATTTCCATATGAGTTACGACACTGTTGCATTGAACCCTCGAAATGTAGATTGAAAAATAATAGCTGGATACAACTATTAACACTCAAGAAAGTGACACTGACTACATAACACAACTAAGGTAATTATATGTTAACTGGTATCATTTATTATAAATAACCATATATAATACACTGAATAAAAGTAATGGATTATACAATAAATGGATGAATGTTCCACAGTACATACAAATATCAAATAAATAAGATTTAAACATGAATAGGATGGAAATATGACATCAGCTCTATTATACATATGACACTTAATAAGTCCATATCCATACCATATTTTATTATTAACACTTTAAAGGTAGTTAAGATGCCAATAATTTTAGACATGGTACAAACATAATGCAAGCTGATTCCTGAAGTGTCTCATACTCAAAAATCATTATAAAAGAATTCATACCAACGAGATTCCAATCAAGAAAACCAATACCAATAATATCATTGTAACATTGGTATAAAGACTAAAATCAAATGTTTGACTAATCTTCCGTTCAAACAATGTAATATTATCTGGAAAAACATTGCCAGAAGATCGAACAGTCTCTTGGTCAGTTATACCTAGTCCTTAGAAACTAGAAATGTTTCAAGAGGACATGAATGCCCCCCCCCCCCACTGAGCGCTAAGTCATAAAGGGGCCATAACTCCATGTTTGGATTTTAACAGAAATCAAAGTTGACCTGCATTTTATTATTAAACACCTTCATATAAAATATGAAACCAATCCATGAAATATTTCTTGAGTTATTGCTCGGAAACTAAAAAAAATTGAACGAATGGAAGAACAGCACAGGAACCACTTCATGCCATTCCGCCATTTCGCATGGCGGGAGCATAACAAGAAATATTAGTCATTTCAACAAAGTACAACTAAAATGTTCCGTTGGTACCTGTATATATAGAACAAACAAATTTCCAATACAAGATCAACACGACCCAAGCTTTTAAGTCTGGGTAGGTAAGTAGCCATCTTTTTATCTGTCAACATTACATGCTAGTACTAAAAAAAAAAATTCAAAATCACAAAAATGTATGGGTCAAGTTGTTTAAACAAGTCGATCAGGTAAATGCAAAATAACATTGTTTTAAGTATGGTCAATTTCAAAGGTTCAAAATAATTCTCTCTGTAAGAAGATTTCTTGTTTGATTTCACTTAATTAAAACAGCCCCTGTATTTCAGGTAGAATTTAAAACATCCATGTCTCAAGGAATAACTTATATAATTGATGCACAAAAAGCTTGATTTTCAAACCATTTCCATCACCTGACCAATGTCTTTCAATTGCTTTGTAAAATTCTGAAAAAAATGCTAAGTGTAACAACAGAGCATGAAAATGAGGTTTGTTCAAAATAATAATGGAATAAAATCTGTTTGGACATTGGATTATACTCAATTGTTGGTAAAAGTTGGTTTCCATCTCCTACCAACAAACTGTTATATAAAGCCAGAGTCCATTTGTATCAGATAAAGTGCCGCCACACTCTGATAACATCCCTTCAACCTTAGAAATAATGTCTCACAGGGTGTATTTGCCTAATAAGGAGCCAAACTGGTCAAGAATTACCAACCAATGGACAGCACAGACGAAAGGACAGTAGATACCATATACATGACTTTGATAATTCATTAACATTCATTACCAGGGTCCAAAACAAAAAACTCTTGCATTTTCAGTGCTTGGATATACTACAAGGGCAACCATACCTGGTCTACCATCTTTCAAGTTTGTAACTACACGATATATATTCCTAATTAATATCACATTCTCTAAATAGCATAGTACAGAGGACATTTGCCAATACCCTCATCCCTCTAATATGCAAATCACCAAGACAGATCAAGTTTTGTCAGTCCAAATTTTTCTAAAATTTCCTTCATTTTTTTCCCAGTAATACTCAAATGTGTTCACATTCTCCTAAAATTAGAACTTTCCTAATCCAGTAACCCTTCTAATCCAGGTGTTTCACCTGTTACAATAATGATTTATGTTGATGGATTTTAACAGTTTATTATACTGTAATAAGGTGAAGAAAACAAGAATGCTGCAAGTGGTGCCAACACTCGTCTGTTCGCCGCCTCAAGGAGATCTATCTGCCTATGAAGTTTCATGTTGCTACCTCTTATAATTTCTGAGTTATGAGCTACATTAAAGCCTTTGCATGATGCAGACTCTGATGCAGACGATGAATGTAACACAGTCAATTAATTTATACAAATATAATATACCATACAGGTATTATACATACATATAAATCTTACCCTAAACTGTTGCATTGTTAACTCTAATGAATGATGTCCCAGCTTTCCTCCAGTATCTGCCACAGTAAATGTCAATGTTACAAATGGTGAATTTAATTGTCTACATGAATCTGAACACATTGCAACACCCACTTTCCACTGTAAATCAATCAACTGGAAAATAAAGTATATTTTCAATAACATACAAATTTCTCAAACAGACTATGTTAATACTTTTTTAATATTAAAAATTAAGTACAGTGCAACCTCTCCAGAGCATCCCGCTCTTGATAACAGCATGATTTTCCCCAACTGCACGATTTAACTATTAATTCAATCTCTCTAGAGCAACAACCTCTCAAACACAACATAATTGTGTTACTCCCAAAGGGTGTTGATTTGGAGAGGTTGCACTGTATATACTAAAATTTCATTGAATGGCTTTTTACATTAAAATATATATCAGTTAAATAAATAATCCTATGTCTGACTATTATAATATGTGTTACATACTTAAACCTTAGGAAACCAATTATAAAAGTAGAATATTATATTAGCAAACCTGACCAACTCCATGGATGTGATCACTAAGGCTGGATGACATTAACTGGGATCCCTGAAAAACAATAAATTATAATGAAATCATATCAACAAATATAGAGAATTACACTTATAGCCAAACTTTGCCTGGCAGCAGTGGCTCCGAGGTTATAAAACCTATTATCAGTCTCCAAGTTCAAATCTCAATTCTATTCTTTAAGTATACTCGGCGTCACTAGAAACTTACCACCCATACATTTGTCTATATTTCCTTAACAAAAATACATATCAATTTGATTTTTTTATATTGCACTCGGTGAAGTGTTGTTAAAATGATAAGCATAGTTTGGTACCCAAGTCATATAAACTATTGTATAAAGCAGTTTACACAGGATGTTAAAATTTGAAATATATAGGGGTGTGTAGGGTGGTAAGTTTCTAGTGTCACTGAGTATATTTTGGTTGAAAAGATAGAGCTGATTAATAATTGAATACATACTGTATTTTCATTTATTTTTGTTGGGCTCAATTTTCGTGGTTTTTACTAAAATGGCTATTTTGTGGGGACATAAATTTGTGGATTTTGATTTTTGAAAAGAAATGCCTTATCTTTGCATTTAAATTTGCACGAAATCAAATCCCCAACGAAAATTATTGATTCCAGTATTCAGATCAATAATGCTCAGTGATAATGCTGGCAGGCTAATGTACCAATAGCATTATTATTGTTAGATCATAATTAACTTAGGAACATAAAGATTTGAGCTTGGAGAGTGAAGTTCAGGGCCTGGTATTTTGCATTTAGTCTATATGAGATATATTATTTTGAATAGGTTTCTATCATAAAACATGATAAAAATTAAATTTTCAGAACAATAACCAGCCAAATATTCTTTAATCAATATAAATAAATATTAAAATATATAAATATACAAATATTCTTTAATCAATATAAACAGGTATTAAAATATATAAGTACACAAATAATCTTCATTTATTGTATCTCTAACAGAGTGTAAATGCTAAAATACATAAAATTAAATAATGCATACAATTACATAACAGAGTCATTTGATATTTCCAATACCGGTATATTGATTTCTGTCTGAGGTCACTTGTCTTAATCATATACAGTAAAACTCTGTTACTATGAGCACCAGATTTATCTAAAGCACTTGCCTGGTCCAATGACTTTAACAAGGCTTTACCGTAGATGTATACTAGTATGTGCACCTAAGGAACAGAATGCATCAATGGAAAACAAGACTAATTCACAGACAAGAGAAAGATTTGCAGGAATGATTTTTATACAGAAGGTTTACACTCGTCACTAATAGGCTACAGTCTACTTATGGGTGTTTTATCATACATTTAGGTCGCTAAGTATAGGATCATTCTAGAAATAAGACAATGCATATAAATGGATCATACAATGTACATGACTTTCGGAAATAATCAAACTACATGTATGTTGGAAGTTTATTTGAAGATCTTCAAATCATGGGCATGACAAGTATATAAATTGGTTCCAAAGTGCTTGACAAACCATTTAAAATACATGTATACAAGTGCACAATCTAGTATTTTACCAGTATGCATAAGGTCATTATAGTAAAACAATAGATGTTGTGCCGTGCATCCGTGAAAAAGGCTGGTTCTGATACCAACACATTCACGACTGGGAACTGTCCTGAGAGGACTGTTCTGAAAATGTTTAGTAAGATTTAAGCCATCCAAATAGCTGAATTGCTAGCTTAGTGTAATTGAGCTTGATTTAGAACACAAAAGATGTAAGAACAAAATATAGCAGGAAAAGGTTTCAATTATCATGCTGGACTTTGAGTGAGATCAATTTAAAAATACAAACTTTCAGAAAATTGCTTAAAAAAGGGATGGCCATGGAATCTTTTTTTGTTTTCAAATTAAATAAGTTAAGTTCTATGATAACAATCTATATATTAACATTTTCAAACCAAAAATTTAATACAATTATAATGATGGAAGGATGTAAAACTTAAAGGAATACTAATGGCTGCATCTGTGGCCAATTTTTTAAGTTGATGGTTAGTAATAATGATGAGAAAATATAAAAAAAATGAAGGAAATTAAGTCTCAAATTTTGTAGATAACACATACACTCAATAACCCAGTAGTTGAAAGGAAAATAATGAATTACCGGCTTATTCATTATGAATAAAATAACAAATGACAAGATCTACAGGATCATTTCAATTTCTTTTTTTTTCTTTGGTGGAGGGGGGGGGGGGGCACTATGTATGAGGGTACAAATATTCTTTTTGATTTTATGATATGATAAAGCATTATACATGGGGTACCTGAGAGGACCATACACTACACAGTGAGGAGCGGGTTGTATCTGAAAATATCATACTAGAACTTAGTTCAGCTTCTAAGTCTTCCCTAGATAACCTACAGCGGGCTGCTGACCTGAAAAAAAATCAACATAAAATATACAGAAGCTAGTCCTTTGCAAAGGTTATGTAGAAAAATAATGAATGAAAGAAAGGTTTGAATGAAGATTCTTTTATACATTTCAATGCAGATCCAAAATTAATATTTCAGCTTACACTAAACCTCAGTAACCACTTCAATATTGAAGCCTATAAGAAAAAAGTTTTATTACAAAGAATGTAATGTTCAGCATACTAAAACTGGTACATTATAAAATAAATGAAAGAACAAACCTGTAAATATATATTAAAGCATTAACACAACTCTGTATGTTCTGATCATCCATAATCCTCATGTAATCTTCAAGTTTCTATAAATTTAAAACACAAAAGAAACAATAGTTATACAAATACTTAACAAGAAACAAGACAGCCGGCATCGCTCACCTGACATTTTTGAAGATCAGTTTAAACATTTATAATATAAACCAGTTAGTTGATTTTCTTGGAGCCTAATATCATGTAATAATATATTGACATAATTTTAAATAAAAAATATACCTTTTTCCATTTCACAACATTGATAGCACCAATTTTGTACTGCAAAAATTGTGTGACTTCAGTTCCCTGAAAAAGCAAAATTGCTGTTAATTCAAATTAAACAAATGACACAGGGTATTGCCATTGCTACCAAATGTTGATGTGAAAAGCAATAAAATTTGGTAACATTAGAAAGATACACACATACTAAAATTTCATCAAATCCCAAAAAACATTCATTTTTTGCAATAATAAATCTACAGATGTTACCTTTTCAATTTTCTACTTTAAAAACAAACAAAATGGGGGCGAAACTGATAAAAGATTATACATAATCTATCTAGACAAATCATTGACTAATGGACTGTCTACATTTCAAGATATGCATATATATACATTAAACTATACAACAAACTTTTTACATGAGTAACATTTAATACAAATGTTAATCTGAAATATAAAAATTTACCATTAACATCAAATCCTCTTGATGAAATGAATTCAACAATTCAACAGCCACATCAAAGCCTGTAAATTAACAATGAAATAAAATTATTAAAGAAAATCAATTGATTGACATCTTAACAAATTGGAATGCCTCTGTGAGCATTTTGTTCAACAGTATACAAGCATTGATAATTGACAGCGTTCTTCATATAGGGTTTCATATACATTACATATTTTTACCAGGAAATTATTTATGTTGAAAATATTATTTTGATTACAGCTTAACTAATCATGAATTTATGTTGTAACAATATTGGATTATAAAAATAATGTAAACACCGACACTCAAAAAAAATCTGATAAAAGTCACCAAGATACCATAGCAGAAGAGATAAGCACAATATATAGTGTGTAACCAGACCACTACATCAGTACATGAGTAACCCTGTGATTTGTTACATAGAAGCCTTAGAAACTTTGTCATGCAACAAATTCCTCATACATTGAAGAATTATCAATGAGTTTGATCTCAGGACGCGCAAATCTCTTATACTATTAGCCCGCCTGCATGGTTTAGTGGTTAAGGTCGCTGACTTCAAATCACTGTAACCTCTCACTGATAGAGGGCCGTGGGTTTGAGCCCCACTACCGACCATGTCTCTTTAAGTGAGAAAGTAGGCAGTAGCTTACGAAGGATGGAAGTCTAGTACTGGTTATTCCCAGGAACGATGGTAAGCTGAACTGTCCGCCTCATATGACAAACAAACAAACTTATTCTAATTTCTATAAGCATGGATTTTAACAAAACCATGCAGGGACATCATACTATCTATTTATCTATCTATTCATACTGTATCGCACCCTTTCCAGTATTTTGTGCAGGTGCGTGTCAGTGCTACAGTCATATCAATATCCTGGTTTTAACACAGGGGCCTAAACCAGGATATTACCATAGGATTAGGACTTCACTTCCTTCAAATCTGATGCCAGGGACTGTCCGACAGGTTTGAATCTAATTAACCTAATGTACAATTTCAAAATCTAATGCACCAGAGCAATGAAATATTCTTAAAATAAAATTTCTAACAGAATCTCGTATAAACACAAATAGATATAAGAAAGAAAGATATTATCTTAATTTCACCTTCTGGTGCTTCTTTCACTAAGGACGCCATTTTGAATTATCGTACAGACGCTTTAGTACTCAAAGAAGAGTCGGTTCCAAGCGTTTAATTACTTGAGAGTCACGTGATTTGTACACCATACTTGTCACATGATATAGAAATGGCGGCCGTGCATTTGCTGTCACTGGGTGTATTGTTTATTTTCGTGGATTTGTGTGCATGTCAGGCTTCAACAGCTGCCACATGGCCGTTTCCATACCAGTAAATATTCAATTTAGTTAATTACGTATTCAAAATGAATGAAATATGACGTGAAACCATATCATTATATTGTAAATAACTATGCAAATTAAATGTTACATTGTATCAAGGACTACATACATACATGTATGTATATAAGTCCTTGATTGTATTATTTATATATAATTGTTTATCTGCGAACCGTTTCATTAATTCTACTTTATTGCTAGTGATCGATTAAGCTTAACCAATTTTTATGTCGTTTTATGTCAGATATTGAAACCGATCCAGTGCAATCTGATGAATTATAGAAAAGCTACAGTATGACAAAAACATTAATTAGCTGTTTTTCAATTGATCAGTTAGCCATAAACTCCATAATTATGCTATACTTAATCAAGTAATATGGTGTACTTGATGTAACGTTAAGTTCCAGAGTTGGCTGATTGTATATTGAATTCTTACGTAAGCTGCTCAGGATCAAATTGCAAGATGCTATGATGTCATAGTAAACTGGACTGGTAGGGTCCTATACGTTTGACAACACAAAGATTGATAATCATTCTGTAGTGAAATAGAATTGACAGTTTACTGTAAGGCATGTTTAGCATGCACAATATATTTTATGTCGGAATGTGAAATATGCCAAATTTAAGCCAAATTTATCATATGACAATCAAACAGCAGCTTGGGTTCTCAATAACAATTTACGCCGGCAGATTTAGCCACTTAGAAATGAGTTTGGGCCAGTTATAAATCTTAAAGGTTTAAAACTATTGCTAAAAAAAAGACCTGTAAGTCTTGCTTTTGGGCCTGTTTGCCACAAAGAACCCTGAATAGGGTAAAGTGCTAGTTGTAATAATTGACATTTACACTTAACTGTGTTTGACACTTAATGAACTTTGTTTCTGCACTAGAGGGAAAATAATTGCCCCTTTTTGATTTTTTTCTTTTCTGAAAATAAATTATTCCCTTAATTCATTCAGTCTAATATACTTCGTTTGGATTAATAGCTATAGAGTTAACGTCCTTATCTCGAATATCTAATGTATACACACCATCCATTATATTTGAGCAGCAGTTATCTCTCAGTTAGGTCACTGAATAAATTACAAAATGTCTTAAGTTAGAACACTTGATACTTGTTGTTCGGTATTAACAATTAGCATCACAGATAAACAAACCATAACATAACACTTCATATAATAATATCTATGCTTTTTTATTTCCAGGAGATTTGAATCTCGACCAGCTTTCAATCCATACTGTCAAGCTGGTGTTGTGCCATTTTGTCCTACAGGACGAGTACCCAACTCAATGCCTAAATTCAATGACAATGATAAAATTAAAGTTTATGCATTAAAAGCTCCCGTGTTTGAGTTTGAATTTCATGACTTACTAGGATTTTTTGTAAGTTTTATTTCATTAACAATTGTATTATAATGACTGTTGAACTGAGTAGTGTTAATTGTTATTTAGAACAGTATCAAAGTTTGTATGAGTTGCTCATGCATTTCTATCATGAATAAAATATTTTATTCTTTATTCATAGCTAAATTTCTGATTTGGAACTAATGGGCTGTTAGTTGTAAAAAGGATGAATAATTAAAGCAATACAGTTGCAATTAATAGTTTGCTGTTAAAGAACACTCTCTACCTAGTGCAAGGATATAAATAATACAGTGAGCATTACATTTGACTGCATGATCATTGATAACGCTGCCAAACCAGAATGAACTGCCACTGTTAATGAAGTTGTCCTCCGTGTGAACAAAGACCGCTGTTGACTTGGGTTACAGATTTGCTTGTATAAAATTATTCAAATTTAGTCTGTATGCATGATTGTACATGTATATCTTTATTTCAATATTTTAGCACATAATGCATGATGCCATGGCATTCAAGAACTTGAATACTGGTTTTAACTACACTCTAGAATGGTACGAGCTTGTGGAGCTGTTTAATTGTACGTTTGCCCATGTGTTAAAGAATGACTCTATGCTGTGGTGTAACCAAGGTGCAGCTTGTGTGTATGATGGTGTGGATGATAACCATTGGTTACAGTATGGAACATTAGCTGAAGTTGCAGAAATCACTGGTAATTCTATTTACACCTTTATTTTAAATTTGACGCTTCATTATAAAGTCATTTCATCACGATGTCAAAGGCTCTGGAATGGTTAGAGTGAGAACCAATTTAGAATCACAGGAAATATAGAGGTATGTTCCCCCTTTATTATTGGTTTGTTTGGGATGATTGAAGTATTTATAATTTTAGACTTTGAATGTTTGACTAAAGACATGCATTTTATTCAACTTTAGATCACTTAATTTAGATTATGGTTACTGTCATGAAGATTATTACCTTTTTATGATCAAGGGTATGTACCATAATCATACTGTGTCTTTTTCTTTCAGGTAAAATGTTTAATGAGTTTGCTGAGTGGGTATTATGGGACAACTCTACAGCTATCTACTATGAGACATGGACAGTCTGGGATGAACCAAGTATGAGAACTGAACTGTTTTTCTTGCTAGATACTTAGATTATTATAACTATAAAAAGCATACTCAATGTAAATTTTAAATTTCATTTTTGAGTAAGCACGGAAATCTTGTAATGATAATACATTTTTGTACTTTATAAAAGGGGACCTTCCTCAGACTTCATGATCATTGTTAGTGTATTTCCCCTTGAATAGTTTTAATTTGAAGAATTGAAATGGTGCATTGTGGTGACTTTTGGGTCCGAGCGCTTCATAATTGAATGCTATTTGATTGAATGATATTTCATTTCTATCTATAGTCGGGGGCGAGTGCCAGGTGCATGTGATACCAACATTTGGAAATACATGTACATGCAGTACATACATGTGTTTCGAATGATTATTTTAATACTAGCAATTATCATGTTCCTTTCACCTAAATGCTGGTGTTTTATGGTGACATGTTTGCTTAATGTTTTTAGCTCACCAGAGCACGAATGTGCTCAAGGTGAGCTTTTGTGATCGCCCTGCGTCCATCGTTCGTCGTTAGGTGGCGTCCATGTTTACTTAAAACATCTCCTCCTACACCACTATGCCGATTGCAACCAAACTTTGCTGGAATGATCCTTGGGTGGTCCCCTTTCAAAGTTGTTCAAAAAATTAAATTTCATTAAAAACTCTGGTTGCTATGGCAACAAATAGAAAAAACTTTAAAAATCTTCTTGTCCGAAACCACAGGGCCTAGAGCTGAGATATTTGGTATGTAGCATTGTCTAATGAAACTCTACAAAGTTTGTTCAAATTATTCCCCTGGGGTCAAAATTGGCTCCACCCCTGGGATAAATTGATTTTACATAGACTTATATAGGAAATTTAAAAAATCTTCTTGTCAAAAACTTCAATGCCTAGAGCTTTGATATTTGGTGTGTAGCAAAGTCTAGTGGACCTCTACCAAGTTTGTTCAAATTATTGCCCTAGGGTTAAAATTGGCCCACCCCGGGGGTCACTTGATTTATATAGACTTATATAGGAAAGTTTAAAAAATCTTCTTCTCCAAAACCACAAGGCGTAGAGCTAAGATATTTGGTATGTAGCATTATCTAGTGGACCTCTACCAAGTTTGTTCAAATTATTGCCATAGGGTCAAAATTGGCCCTGCCCTGGGGTTTATTCTATTTTATATAGGAATTTTTTTTTAAATCTTCTTCTCCAAAACCACAAGGCCTAGAGCTAAGATATTTGGTATCTAGCTTTGTCTAATGGACCTCTTTTAAATCTGTTCATATAATGGCCATGGGATAAAAAACGGCCCAGATGGGTCACTTGATCTTACTTCGACTCGTATAGAAAACTTCAACAATGTTAATCTCCAAATGACCTTTCCTCCTGGTGAGCATTTATAGGGCCATCATGGCCCTCTTGTTGTTGTTTACTGATTGAGTTCACTACAAATTATCCATCCAATATATTAACTTATAAATAACCCTGCTGCCTCAAAAATGAAAGTTTGATTCAAGATAAAATCTTTAATAACCCCAGTTATGGTATATTGAAATACATGTACAATGAAGCATTGTTTGGACTCTGGCCCTACAAATGTACAAAAAATCTGTAAAATGTAATGCCAGCATGAACATTTATAATGCAATATTTAATGTTGGAATTATAAACAGATATTTGTATTATTTTTCAGATGGGACTATGTGGTTTGATTCTTTTGATTGTGCAAGTTTTGTTCTTCGAGCATTCGATAAACTTGGTGACTTAGGAACTGTGTTCAATCAGAGTGTTCATCTTAACTACACACGTATCAACCTGTACTCTGACACACCTCAACGTCTCGGCAACTTCTCTGAAATTGAGGCTAAGAATCCTGCCCTGGCAGAGAATATAACTCAATTTTATCAACAATTTCAGTCTCATCAATCGTTCGGTCAACTCTTGTCGCATCTAGTCGAAGCTTATGATGAAATCTTCAAAGATAATAATTTCTATTTATTCTATAATTTTGAATACTGGTACTTGCCAATGAAACCACCATACATGAAACTTACCTACACTGAACAGAAGCTACCTAAACCAAAGAAAGACGTAAAGAAGGAAGACACTTTGTATTTTGAAAAGCATGATTTTAACTGATTCTTTCTTACGGCATGTTATTTTCATGAATCTGTGATATTTCTAGTCTTTGCTGTGATTTGTGTATATAATAATATGTTCGTGATTAGATATAAATATGCAGCCAAATGCATACAACTTATGCATAAAGACCACTCTTTAGCCGGGATATAGTGATAAAATGTACTAAAAATAATTCTGAAGGTCAAATTTGTATATATTAACATAATATTTTTTCACTCATTCATAGCCATTGTCTTAATTTTGACTAATTTATGGGTGATAACATTCTTGCCATTTCATGTACCAGCAAATTTAGTTCATAAATTGTTCATGATTTACCTCCCCTAAAATGACATGTGCCATTCTATATTATAATTTCCTAGTTAATCATCCATGTGATTTTATTTGACAGATCTTGGTTCATTTTTTGTGGAATCAGGGCCCACGTGTGATATGTTTTTTTTCCCAGTTGTTAGATTTTAAATGTGCCATCTTAAATTCATAATTTCCATACCTGGTGCTATTTGTGATTGTTGAAATAAATGTAGGAAGAATCATGTTGCCCATCATTTTATCATTTACCATGTTACTTTATGAGCTAGGAGCAGTGTCACATGAAGTTGCATATATTGTGATAGAAATTTATAACTTCCTTCTTTTACATACAAAC
Organism: Lutraria lutraria; assembly: GCA_964023205.1. Lineage (NCBI taxonomy): Eukaryota > Metazoa > Mollusca > Bivalvia > Venerida > Mactridae > Lutraria > Lutraria lutraria. The sequence goes on along the minus strand of OZ026833.1, from coordinate 42,948,908 downwards.
TAATTGGCTGGTTTGTCAATTTGAGGCAGAGATAATAGTAATTGTCCAGTTTGCCTCACTTCACTACTTGGCCCTTCGATGTTTAGAAAAAGCTTTAATATAGACTTTCCGTCTCTTTGACTATTGTGAATATACATGTAGTGCTTTGTCTGCAACTATTCAAGGACAAAAACAACTTCTGCAAGTCCGGATACATGTATATTGAACTCATTGACCAAACTTTTACTTCAAATTTAACAGCTTTGTATCCATATGGATAAACATGTAATTCAGACACGACTCAAATAAAATAAACAGACAAAGTTTTTTTGTGATCCAAATACTTTCAGACTGAAGTAGCTTATGCATATGTGTTTTTCTCGTCAGCAGGATATTTAAGAGAAATAGGTACCAGTATATCAAACAGTACTACCAGTATCTAGAATATGATGTTTGCTATAATCTAGAATTAGAATACTAGTATGGTGATCTGCGGACAGCACAAAATTTAATAAACCTCATGTTAACTTGTTAAGTTAGAAAAAAGTTTCAATTAATGAATATTGGAACTTAAAAACAATTACCAGTATAGAACCAGGCTAAGGTAAACCTAAAATTCTGAATTCTGGGTAAGAAGATATGTTGAAAAATCACATATCAGTTTAGAAAGCCTATGGATGATGCTTTATCCTAAGCAAAAAGAACAAAACATGAGATAGATAATTTCTATGGTATTTTGATCATAAATATACATCTTGTATTTACAGTTGATCAGAGTCAAACACACAAAAATAATACAGTAATACTCAATGAACACTGAGATAAAAAGAGAATGATTCATGGTGAAATCAATACCGGTATGTAACAATTAAGTCTCGTCTCGTAAGAATTCACCAAATATCTTCTTTAACAACGAAAAAACCCTCTTTCTCTTGACCCTATCACAAATGTTTTTGACAAGATACGGTCATGTATACATCAAGCACATTTGATGAACTCTTTTACTAGGATTGTTCATATAGTCCTTACATCAGCAGTAAGTTCATAATATTATATAAGTACAATGAACTGGATTTCTAGAAGTATAATCTTGATCTTAAAGCATCAATATCACATATAATTTAATAGATCACAGGAAGTTACCCTGTTTTATAAACCAGATGGTTGCTAACAAAATACAATTTATTGATTGTACGAAAACACTTCCTGCAAGTATAAGGTTTCCGAAGTTTCCAGATACACGTTCTGATATAATTCAGTTATTTGTAGATAAAGTTTTTTCTCATTTATATAACAACAGCATTACAACCTTAAGAATGCTTCACAGTGCCTATGCAGTTAAAAAGTGTTAGCTATTAATTGCGATATGGTTATGTTCCATTCATTAAACAATATTTTCATTCTAAAACCTATTTAGAAACGACCAATACATCAATTGTGAAGAGTATCAACAAAAGAAGATAATTTTGGTCACGCTTTGTGTAAGCAATGGAATGTAACGATATTTGGACCATATGACTGTTAGTGAATGATGGCAGTTTTTAAAAATTTAACATGAACAATTCTTTACAATCAACAAGGAATGAGACAGAAATATACTAGAGAGTCAAGATATAAAAAAAAAATTGTGTCCATCAAAATATATCAGCACTCAAAGAATGTCAAATAATCGAAACTGAAATACCAGTTGTCAGATCATATCAATAAGGTTCATGTCTACACATGGGAGATTTTGATCATGTAAAATAAGAGATTCTAAACCTAAGTCCATTCAATACATTTAGCAAAACACTACCCTATCACAACCAGTTTTTGTAATGAAATATTGATGGAAATGATTAGCTATCACTGGCTGTTAATTGTTTGTTTTTTCAAAGACTGTTTGTTATCGAATACAAGACAGATTTCCTGTCAGCAACATCATTAAACCTCAAATAAATTGAGTTAATAGACCAAGATTTTTTTAAAGATCAATAAAATTTTATAAACGTAATGAAAAGATCAATATAAACTTGTTTTCTTCATGATGCGTAAGAATTCTTCCTGGTTAATTTCACCATCTCCATCCCTATCTGCCTCGTCAATCATTTCCTGAAATAATAATTGATATAAACCATCTTAACACATCTGATCAACAAATTTTTAGTATGAAAACATTGATTAGGCATAAAAAATACTTGTTTCTGGTTACATAATTTCCCTCTACAGGTCGGGTAACCAGAAACAAGCATTTTTTTACGTCTGATTGTAAAACACTATATAACATTTGATTATGAAACTAAAAGGTATAAAATCAAATGAATTACATCATCATGAGCAAAGTGATACATAATCAGACCACTCAATACTTGTCTTGACAAGCTTTTTGTAGATCAAGAAATGGACATAATAATTTTCTTATTTAACACACACACACACAATAAGTTTTGACTACAACCTGTACACCACATTTCTAAGCTTGTATTTAACAATAATACATACCTGTAATTCCTCATCTGTTAAATTTTCACCTAATTCTTTAGCTACTCTACGAAGATTTTTGGCAGAGATTTTTCCAGTTTCATCATCATCAAATAATCTAAATGCTTTCAGTATTTCTTCCCTAGCATCTTTTTCACTCATTTTTGTTGTCATAATTGATAAAAAGTCATTAAAATCAATAGTTCCTGTAATAAAGATAGAAAAATTTGCATAATTAGTTTCCTTAAAAGTAAATACTATTTTATGGCTCAAAATATGAAATTAAGTTATATTACACAATGTCAAAATTATATTTAAACAAATCGGACTAACTTTCAATCTGTAATCAATATATATTGGGAGGTGAAAATGAGATTGAAGACAATACTCACATTATCAGATAATTAGCTTAGGCTAGGAATGAACTGAACAAATCCTTTCTGTTTATCATTAAATTACAAACATAATGTTGCCATAGAATTCACTATTCATGAATCCAAGTTTGTGTGTACATGTACTTCATTTTTAAAAATCACAAATTCTTCTTCATTAATTACCTGTTCCTTCTTTGTCAATTTCAGCAATCATTTTCTTTATTTCTTCTCTTTTGGGTTCAAAACCAAGAGCTCTCATAGCAACCTAGAAAATATAACAGGATAAAGTTTTAACAAGTTTGAAACACTGAACTGTATCAATAAAAGTCATACTCTAAGCCATTCATAGATTATAAACAAATACTATAAGCTGTCAAAATTTGGAACCCTTGAATTTATGTGTCTTGTTTTCCAAATGAGCAATATCATTGGAAACTGGTTAACATGTAAATGAGCATAGTGTAGACTTTATGGACTCGGATCTTTATTACGGAAATATTCTCAACACAAAATAAGTACTTACCTTTAATTCTTTGGCATCAATAGTTCCTGAACCATCAGCATCAAATAAATCAAATGCTTCTCTAATTTCCTGTTTTTGTTCCTCTGTTAGTTCTGGTTTTGGACCAGTTTTCTTTCGACCACCTCCAGCTAAAGTTGTCTTTTTATAATTAGCAGCCTGAAATGACAAATACATGTATATTTTCTATACAAAGCAAAGGTGTCCATACAGCATTACACAGTCTTCACGAAAAACTTTTTCAAGCAATGGACATTCGGTCCAGTGAAAATTCAAACTTTACTGGACCGAAAGAACTTCTAGTGGACCAAAGAGAGCACATATAAAAATTTCATATAATTTGGCTAAAAAGCTTATTGTTCAAGTGTGATTAAGATCCTTCACTTTTTGTACTGAAACAAGGTAAATTTATCACTGAAAGATTTACTGGACTGTCGGACCAGTGACCTTATCAAATTAACTGGACCCATGGCCATTTTGGTGGACTCGGTCCAAGGTCTGGTGCTAAATTCGAAGACTGTTACAACATCTTTCTAACAGCGATCAAGGTTTTCTTTCACTATTAAGTAAGTGACACTGATAGTCCAAGTCCTAGCAATTATGGTATGGACGAGTCACCAGTTTGAATGCAGGTCAGGGTGGCATTTCTATGACAGACCAAGCCAAGACAGTCCGATCCTAGGTGGTCCAATTTTAATTATGCTGTATTGTGAATATAAATTCCTCCAAGAAAGTAGTAATTTAGCCAGGAACCAGGCTAACACAGTTATCGAACTTCTCTGATAATTGATACATACATTGAAGTTAGTTTATATCAAACAATAACAACACATTTAATAATATGACCATCTTGGACTTGGCTGTCTTTGACTTCGTAAATCGTGTCGCCTTGACCTGACACCACCGATTTTCGTGGTGTAACAAGTTTTCCGTGTTATTTTACGTATTGCTCCGTTTCCATTTGCGCATGCACATTATTCCAGAAAATTTGTAAATAAGTCGTCTGGCAATTATTTTAGCTTGCCGATTTTCACCAACAACATGTCACAATTAGGTTATTATCAGGTAGTTTTATTTAGAAATTAGATAGAACTACCTGGTTATTATACAGGGGTCCAATTATACAGTAATATTGTTGTTTATGTAAAGTATGCAGATGTTTCTTTAATACCACCAAGGACTTATATACATACATGGATTCCCAACTTCCGTATTAACAGTTTAAAGTAATCAAATCCCGCAATAATAAGACGGGAACACATGCTATGGTTTACAAAAGCGAAAATATCCGTGATAATCTGAATGTTAATAACAGCGAAAATATCCGTGGTATTCCAAATGTTTAATCTCGGAGACGAAAGGATTATAATAGATGTCCGCCATCTTGGAATTTAAAATGTTCGACTGATGCCGTTTTCAATGATTATAAATGTATCTCAATATCTTTAAGGATTTTGTTGCATCCTTTACCAATTTCCCGTGCCCAATTGCCAGAGTTTTTTTAGTATAACAAAATTCGTAAACACCCAATTACAGCTATCGGACATTGCCGAGTATATAGCAATGCATTGTGGGATCGTCGAACGATATCGTTTGAGCTATTTTAAGTAGTTGCGAATCCATGTATGTATATAAGTCCTTGATACCACAAAAACAGAATACGCCATCCTTGTCAGGTACCAGTAATCATTGAGTGATTGACTTTCATAATGTTTAACTGTTCATGCCTTATAGGTATTTCTGATTAAATAATATTTTCATTCAATTACCACCATTCATGATAGTCTGATTAGATATCTAGCTGATAGGATTACTGGAACTTGCAAAAAAATTATCAATGGATATGACTCTGATCTTGTCGCATTATGTCTACCCGGTTTTTTCTTGCCGTGTAATACAAATACAAGCGGAATCATGCTTATGTCACCTAATTAACAAGTTTTTATCAAACACACATTTTATTAAATGTATCACATATTCGATAAAGAAATGGTTTATGAATACGGACACATTTTGACCAAAATATATGTGAAACAAGCTAAAAAAAATAATAAAATTACCATTGTCGTATTGTTTGTTGATCTTCGAAACCGCGATGCTACCCGGATGAGCAAGTTCGGACAAGAATTTGTAACGTTAATTTTGATTGGTTGAAATTATTAATATTAGATTAAAATCACATTGATCCGGACAAACCGTTTTTCCAATATCTACAGCGGTGATCTCCCCTGAAATTGATTTGCCGTAAGTACATACACAGGCTTTGTACACACAAGTCAACGGGAACCAGTTTAGTACATACATAAAATTATATGTATTATGGCATCCCTGCATGAACCAAGAACCAGTTTAGTCAGTACCGTATGAATCACATGCCTAACGTCCACAGAATGAGATGGTCGTGAATAAAATCAGGGCCACTATGTAACAATATAATCTCCCTCATAAAATTAATGTTTTAAAAACAGATGAAATTGAACATAATAATGGATAGCATATTTAAAAGAACATATGATGACGTCATTAGGAACAACAAGGGATGCTATATCGCTGGAACAACCAACCTATTGTCTTGGATATTGTTCTGAGTATAAATACAAACATAAAGTTGTTGAGGACTTATATACATGTATGTATATATATAAGTACTTGATAAAACTAACTTGTCATGTAAAAGTCATTTAACTTTTTTCTTTTTCTCCAAATATTCTGTTTGATTTCTGTTAGACTTTAAAAGCTGTATCGCAATTGAAATTTACCTCGGATATAAGACCAAACAACGGATAGGCAAATTCCGAGGCTCTAATAGACTATGCAATAATTACCTGCATGTGTACTAGCTCATATGTTTCAAGATTTTTGATTTTACAAATTTTAAGAACATATGAATTTGCTATATATATAAAGTAACATATGTATATATTTTCACTGTGGTTAATGTCAGCGTTGATTATTATCCATAGGTTTAACACATATTAGATGGCCCCCAGTTAGAATGAAGCTATATTAATTGTTAACAAAAAAATATAACAATTGGCCATATCATGTTATGTAGATTCCCTAGTCACATCAAAGACCTTTAAGTAGGCTACTATATGATATTATATCCTGTGTACATAAAATGTTAATGTAAATTAATAATAGAAATGTTAATTATTTTTTTATGATTCCTGTATGTATATCTAGTCTGGGTATATATGTGGAATGTCAGTCATTATGTACCACTGCCTTTATGTACCAGGTCTTAATGTACCATTTATGAGACTTAATGTACCACCTATATGATATATAGGGGAAACCACATTTGAACTGTGTATATATGTACCATGTAATTAATATTGTATATTTTTAGTATTTTGATGTATTTATTATACTTGATTATATTAGACATAGAAAAAAGAAAATAACATACTTCAGGGTACCCTTGATAATTTATTTTTAAAAAACAATGTGCTATTATTGTTATCATGTTTAACTTTAAGCCTAACTTATTTATCAAATTTGCCTGCTACATATGCTATATATTTGTACAATGTTGGTCCCATGTGAAGTTAGGGTCTTTGATTATATTAATTGTAAAACTAATATATGCTTCATCTTACGAACGTGTGTTTTATTCTTTACATAATATGATAATCATTAAGTGCTTTATCAACATGCAAAACAAGACATTAATTGTCACGTAGCACCGGATTAGGTCGTAAGAAAAAGACCGTAAAATGTTTAAATTTTATCCATAACCAAGGGAGATGACTCCATGTTAAGGTCGGTCACATCTCAGAATTTATTCTCGTGTTTGTATTTAATCAGATTTATTAATCATATTATTCAATATCCCAATCGATCCGTAAAGACAAGAAAATAATAGCATATTACCGACTCACAGACTGTTGTGTATATTAGTTTTTACAATAGAAATTTTCAAGTGACACAGTTTTCGGATAAGGACGAGTCGCTTGTCAATGTCATCATTAACCAGGGTTTGACACTAACTTTTTCAAGAGGTAGTCGGCAGGACTACTTGCATAGAAAATGAGGAAGTCCTTGCAAATTATAGGTAGTCCTCATTTTAATACATAAAATGTGTGTTTGTCATTTCATTTCAATGCCTATCAAGTGTATTTTATTAGAATACTATGAACGTCAGATTTTCACAAATGTATTGAACAAAGTTATACAGGTTATATCACATAAGATCTAACAAAAGTTTGTAAGCTTTAATTTTTTTTACTTAAATTGGTCACCCAATTACAGATAGCCCGACGGGATACCCAGCTTTGAAACCTAGGTAGTCCTTGGAGAAAAAGGTAGCCTCTGGCTAACAGACCACTGTTAGTGTCGAGCCCTGTTAACTGATTAAACAACTACCTAGTGTAAACATACGCATACCTGGATCTGAACTATCCCAGCAGAAGTCAGTTATTTGAACTTCTTTACAACTATACTGCACTATGAGTGATTTATAAACATTGAATAAGTATGGCCTTAAACTTTAAAGACACAGGCTACCAGCATGTGAACAGTGTGAAGATCCCTCCACAGACCCTCTACAACCCAGGAATACCTTTTACACTTGAAACACTGTCAAATATTATGTTTATAAGATGTTTCATAACAACAAAATAAAGTTTAAAAAAAACACTGGTCGTGTTCATCAAGGTCCTGTTGTAACTAGTGATGTACCAATGATCGGAAAACATTAATTAGCTAGTAGATGTCGATGATCCATGTCACATTTTCATAATAGATCATCAGATATGAACATGTTGGATTAGCACCGGTATGACTAAACACGGACATCCAACGGACATCCATTACTAGCACACGGGTTCACATCACATCAAAGGGAAGTGACTACATCTGAATTCAAAATGATATAATACATGCAAGTTCTTTCTATCATAAGGTGAAGATTGTGAGCATCCCAGACTCCCAGTGCTGATTTCCAAGGGCTAGTTGGTCCTCTTGTTTAAGGTTATCATGACTTGTTTGAAATTAGTTCTTATGCACATATAAAACTCTTATCTTATAATTTGTGCATCAAAACGAGAACTGAATAATGTACAACACTTGTTGAATTTCTTACCGATTATAATCGGAAAATCGGATCGGAAGCCTCAACTGATTCCAACTGATGATCCGTTATGATTTCCAACCGATGTCCCATCACTAGTTGTAACAACTCTAAACCTATTCTTAAAAGCCTGGTCTTATTCGACGCAAAAATAATTTCTTTGTTTAACTATAATTTCTGGTACTGGATATATTGGTAGGGAAGAGTGATTAGAGTGATACAGTCAACTTCTTCTCCGACCGTTGCATTCTTATGACCACACATTTTCTGCCCAGCACTTTTAACAGCCCTGAGCATATTTTAATAGCCACTGGCTAGTGGGCTATCATATATATGTCATACACAGTTTAATTTCATTTGGTTGTTTATAACTCTGTCAAGTTTAAAGTGTTTGTAATGTTTTGAAAAAATACAAATTGGTGGTTGATAGGGTGGCTGTACGAAGGAAAAGGCCAAAATAAATTGTGGTTTTGGTCAGTGAAAAACTTAATTTGGTCAGTGAAAAATCAGTGAACCTGTACACAAATACCGACGTGCGTGTTATAAAGAGTCATTTTTTGAACGCAAATTCTTAACAGACCCTGCTATAGAGGGAAAAAAGCCCTGAACTAAGATAGTCAACAAGACAAAATAAAAAATACCAATTTAGTTATGGTACCCAGAACTATTTTCAAATATGCTGTAAACAAATGAGTAGGGCTGTCCCAATACAGATCTCAGCCGATACGATACATATTGCGATACAGTACTAGCAATATGCGATATCTACGATACGATATAATAGTATTTCTAAGTAATGAAATACGTTATAATAGTAGATTATTTTTGGAACTCTGCACACTTGTTTGGTGCTAGAAAGTCATAATTAATGGTTAAAAAGGTGTAAAACTAAAATTGCCTTGCACTTAAAGTCATCAAACTGATTCAGAAATGTTTAGTTGATTTGGGTTAATTATATTTCAATTTTAAAATTTCTCCTGTTACTCGCAATGTTTTGTATCCCCTGACGTAAAAGCACGGTCAGTACCGGAAAATTGGAATTCATACAGAATTCTGACTCTTAGCCAGATAAAATTATTTAAAGTATCAGGTTTTACATGATTATTGAAAAACAATTGAAAATTAATAAAACAAATTGAAACCTTCAACTTGGAGGTTATGATTATGAGACATGTGTTCTAAGGTTGCTAGTTCCACCACTATACAGATTGCAGTGACAATTCTTACAGTCTGCCACGTGATTCTTTGTTTCATCAATCGGCAAACCAAAATGCTGCCATATTTTTATGTAAAATTACTTGGTGGCGTTTTAAAGTTACTTGGTGCCTATGACATTTTTTCAGTAATTACAGATTGTTAGTGCAGACGATGACAATGTTTACACACTTTATAGGTAAAGCTAGCTGGCACTCAAACCAGCTGTTTGAATATTTGTACATGTGTCTGAAAATTTAAATGCCGGATCTATGTTTCGGAAAATTAGAAAATCTTTTCCTCATTTGTTAAAAGAAAAGTTCCAAAACATCGTTTAATTAATTAATTAATTTAATTTATAGGTTAATATCTACTTGACAAAATCTGAATATTCAAATCGAATCCGTTGTCTAGCTTTACCTCATGCAGCTTATGTCTTTAAATATAGAATATGGAGTTGAGAAAGCATTGTCGACAATTAAATGAGAGAAAATTCGTAAATCTAGTTCAGTTGTTAAACATTCTAGGAGTTTTTAATGTAAAAGTAAAAAAAACGCGATACGGCCGATACGGGACCTTACGATACGATATGCATATCATTCAGCACGTACTGTACCGGTAGGTACCGGTACACAGCCATATCAGGACAGCCCTACAAATGAGTAAACAATCTATTTGAAGCATATGTCAAATAACCTCACAGTTTGCTGGCCTTTTTATCAGAAATTTTGTTTCGTCTGCTACCTAAATCACACTGCCATTATGCTTCATAATATATCACAGTACAGTACTGGGTGTTTGATTGATATGCATATCTGTATATTTTTTCACTTAGGTAAATTTAAATGTATTTTTAGTGCTTCAAATTAAAGTCAGTGAAGTGTAAGAAGGCATAGACTTTATAAAAAAAAAATATTAACTAAAAAAATATGTGATGTACTGCACGTCTGTTAACTTATATGAATTTTCCCCTGTATTTTTAATACTGAAGAGAGAGAGAGAGAGAGAGAGAGAGAGAGAGATACATTGTATTTGTAGATAAGTTTTTCATATGGTTGTAATTAGTAATGTACATGTATATAGATAGTATGACAAAAAATGTAATGTATTGAGTTATGAATTCATCTACCTTTATATTATAATACATGTATTGTGATATTAATAGCATATATTAATTTCTTCTCTGGTAAGGTTTGGATACAACAATTTGCCTTTAAAATGTTACTTGGGAAGATTTATCAGTTAAGTCCAGTTACATAATGTATCATTATTTTGGAAAAGATCATTCAGTAATATATATAATTATAGCAATAAGAAAATTGAATTATACATTCATTCTTGATGTGAAAATTTGTAGAGTTATAAGCAAGGTATTTCAATGGATAGCTGCCAATCACCTATTTATTTTCTATAAACTAATTAGATATGGCATTAGGGGGAAAATGTTAAATGTAATCAGGTCTCTATATTCAAACGTAAAATCACGTGTAAAAAATGGAAATAGTGTTAGTACTGAAAGTTTTAATTGCTACTTAGGCGTACGTCAAGGTGATTGTTTATCTCCATTTATTTTCGCATTATTTGTCAATGATCTTGAAGAACATTTAGAAGTCAATGGTTTTAACGGAATTGATTTAAATACGCTTAAATTATTTTTATTATTGTACGCAGATGATATTGTTTTATTAGCCGAGGATGAAAACAATTTACAATATGGCCTAAACACGTTGAAAGATTATTGTATGAAGTGGAAATTAGTTGTTAATGTACAAAAAACAAAAGTTATGGTCTTTAGGAAAGGCGGACAATTAAAACGTGATTTGAAGTTCTTTTATAATAACGAACAATTACAAATAGTAAACAATTTCACATACTTAGGCATAACATTTAGTACTACAGGGTCATTTAACAGGACATTTGAAGCACTGAACGGCCAAGCCTATAAAGCAATATTCAAACTTAAATCATACTTAATCAAGTTCCCAACGTTATCTATTAGTCACATATTATCATTATTCGATAAATTAATAACTCCAATTCTGAACTATGGATCTGAAATATGGGGATTTGCAAATGCTGAGGTTTTGGAACGAACTCATCTAAATTTCTTAAAAAATCTACTAGGAGTTAAACTTTCTACACAAAACAGTTTTATATATGGTGAATTGGGTCGTACACCTTTAAGATTAATGAGAATAGTTAATATGGTACGTTTTTGGCTGAAAATCACAAGTGTCTGTAATGATGATAGAAAATACATCAAATTAATTTATAATATGATGTTAAACGATAATGTACTTTTACCGAATAAAATCAACTGGGCATCACAAATAAAAACACTGTTAGAAAACTTAGGTTTTAATGATGTTTGGCTACATCAAGGAGTTACTAACGTTAATCATTTCTTAAAAGTTCTTAAACAAAGAGTTATTGATGTATTTATTCAAGATTGGCATGGACAAATCAATAATTCTACTAGAGCAAGCTCATACATTTTATTCTCAGAATTTGGCTTTAAACAATATCTAGATTTAGTAAAAATTTGTAAATTCAGACATGCTTTATCAAAACTACGATTATCATCCCATAGATTAGAAATAGAAACAGGACGATGGCATAAACCAAACAAAATCCCAAGATCAGACCGTAAATGTCAATTATGTAATAAATTAGAAGACGAATTTCATTTTGTTCTAGAATGTCCATTATACTATGACCTACGGAAAATTTTAATTAAACAATACTTTTGGAAAAAACCAAGTATCCCAAAATTTATTGAATTGATCTCTTCATCGAATGAAAATACTGTTAAAACTTTATCTACATACGTACTAAAAAGTTTTGAAAGAAGAGATAGCTTATACTACTTTAACTAACTTTTCTCCACTCACTTATTATCATTATGTGTACGTCTTTGGTAACAAAGTATACCTACAGCTTTTCTCTTATTTTCAATCCTTTTTTATTTTTCTACTTTTGTTCCATCCATCAAACAATAAGTACATGACTGTTTATTCTATGAAACGTTCATTGCATTAATTTACTGATTGAAAATAACGTGACCATCCGGAACACATTAAGCAATATATATTTTATACATGTCGTACTGTGTACTCATGTACTTACATTTCTATTATACATTTATATTTTGTTCTTGTACGAACGTTTAGATGTTATAAATGTATATACATATTGGTAAAATTTATATGCATTATAAACAGTATGTTAAATGTTAAATCAAAGTAATTTATGTATCGTGTGCTATGTATTAACACGTATATATGAAATGTATGTCAAGTTATTATATGATGTAGATTCCTAGGCCAAAGGCCTATTATCTTGAAAATAAACTATATGTGTAATTTACAGTTTTCTTCTTGCCTTTTGGGGGTACATTGTTCACTTCCATGAAAAGCCCTCTTCTATTCTTTCTTCTGTCCTATGCAAATGAAATTTTCCTTAGATTGCATGATGTTTTAGTTGTGCTTACGATGTACATGTTTGATTAAAAAGTCATCATATTAGTTTAAAATCAATGTTTAAAGACTGCATGTTATTGTACAGTACTACTCTATAAGATAAGTAAATTTCATAAATAAAGTGACAAGTTGCGTATTTGAAATAGATTAGTCCTGGGGGCATTTTACTGAAAACTCAAGTCATTCCCGACAGTTACTGTATTGTTATTAGATCTATTTCCTCATTTTATCTTGTAATTGATTTATTTGAATTTGGTTACTATATCAGTGAAGTATAATTTAACCACAAAAGTTCAAACTTTATTACCATATTGGATTTTAAGAGAAAGGATTTTAGTCACAGGGGCATAACTTTTTCATTTACTACATATAGACAAACTGTAGGTAATGTTACATATCTTTGCGTATGTATGTTGTCTGTTTCTGTGGGTTTAATGTCGTGTTTTCAACAATATTTCAGTTATATCATATATGGCAGGATTATGAGTATGTATGGTAGTGTCAATAGAGTGTACATTATGATTAATATGAAGGCTACCAAAATTTGTTCAATTCTAAGTTTACCTACATGTATTTTGCAAATGCCTCTTTTTCACAGAGACATACATATTCATGACTGTGTCAAATTTCTATCGATTATTGTTTATTCCAAATGTATTTCAAAATATAACGTTTAAAATCTCTTGTTTAATTCAAATTTTAACCATTCAATGATATGTCAAATCTCAATTTTTTTTTTTAGCTCACCAGAGCACAAAGTGCTCATGGTGAGCTATTGTGATTGCGTGATGTCCGTCGTCTGTGTGTGCGTCAGTGCATCAACAAAATTTTGCTTTAAACAACATCTTCTTAACCAGTTGGCCTAATTTAACGAAACTTTACATGGATGTTCCTTGCATGAAGCTCTACCAAAGTTGTTAAAAAAATTTAATTTCTTTAAAAACTCTGGTTGCCATGGCAAATACCTAGACCCCTCTAGCAGGGCTGTTAGTCTAGCTTTTGAGCCTGCTGAAAACCATTATTATGAAGTGGTCTTTAATTTTGATGATCACTTAGTAAAGTTTTACTTTATTTATCAATTATCCCTGTTTTATTTAATGTTTCAGGTAGTGTACATATGGTAAACCTTTGAGTATTGAGTACTTGTATTGTTGGGGATCAGAATGAGTCGTTTAGATTGGTTCTGGAGAAGACTTATAGTCACAAAATTATACACACAAGGATGGGGAAAAGCTGAAGATATGAAAAGGTGATCTCATCTCTGAGTTTACATTCCATGGCTTTTCTTATTATATAGTTGTAGTCTGTAAAGGATGCCTTCCCTTCTGAAAATTTCTTTGAAATCATGCAATTTTCCCCTAATTTCCAATTTACTCCTTGAATTTAATTCCTTAAATTGGTTTCAGGCACGACTTTTTCCCCAAAAGAGTCTTCAGCCCACTATTTCATCCCCATATTAAGTCATTTAAGGGATATGGTGCCTTCCCTAAAACATGAAGAAAACTCCTACATTCTGTTATTTCATGATTAAATCAGTACCACATTACTCCAGTAATGTCAGTTAATTACATTGTTTTTGTTAGATAGCAGATTTTAGTACAGTCAAACATGTGAACAATGTTCACCATTGGGAAAGACAAAATATGGCTTAATTGACAGGTGGCCTTATTCGGAGGTCATTTTGTTTTAAATAATCAATGATGCTTATTAAAAGAATGGCCTTTATTCACAGGGTGACCTTTATTCACAGGTGGCTTCTGACACAGGTTTGACTGTACTTCATTGTACATGTACATTTATTTTGGTAAATTGAGTATATTGTTATATTGGTCATTTCATGTTAACATTATGCTTTATTTTATAAACAGTTTCATTTAATTAAATAAATTCAATGGATTTGCATGAAAGGGGAATTCGTAGTGTTACCCCAAACAAAATCCTGTCGAGGAATTGCCCAAAGTCCACAAAATGTGAATTAATCTCCAAATTATATTTCAAATTTCAGGATATTTCACCTTCGTAAGAAGCTTGGTAAACGAGATATATGTAGACAACTAGTATCAACAGACTATCCTGTATACATAGATAAGGTACAGTTTACACACCAACTATCTTTTCTTATATTTTGTCTATCATCAATACATTAAATAGTTAAATAAAAATATGCCCTTTATTTTAAGCTTAGTCTTTACAGTTAACACACCAACTATATTTTCTCCATAATTTGTCCGTCATTAATAAATCAAATTTGCCCTTTATTGGTAGTCGAAACAGACATAGCAGAACAGTCATATTAGATTTGACTACTCGTTAGCACTCATGATATGTATGAATAGTAATTGACAAAGTTAACCTCCAAATAATGGTCATTGATCTTTTATTACATTGGTGACCAATGTTTATGGGTTTTAACCTTACAAATCTGAACTTGTCTAGACCAGGATAAAGATTTGAATTTACTGGTTATGTTGCTTACAGATTTTCTTGTTATACCGGTAATAAATGTATGATGTACAAATATTTACACTTCAGGAAGTCATTGAAAATGATCATAGATTGATAGATGGTCACTTTATGTCACCATTGACCACAATTCTTCCTGGTATCATGCCTAAAGAAGTAGATATTGCAAGGTATATTTTACTTCATCTTTTGGTTGAATTTTTGGCATGCTTTTTGTGCCCACTCCATACGAAATGGCGGAAAAGCATACCATTAAAGTGTTAGCCATGTCTGTCCGTTCAAAGTTTGGTTTCTGAGTGATAACTCGAGTATTTCTTGGATTGGTTTCATATTTTACATGAATGTGTATAATAATAAAATACTGGCCAATTCGACATCCATTATAATCCAAGCATTTCAGTTAGAAGAGAAAATGATAAAAAAAATTGTGAGTTCCGGTTTTTAGTATGTTTTGTGTAATTGTAATCTTGTTACATGTAAGTTTTTCAAATGCCACTTATTCTTAAAATTATAATTTTTCCACTTTGTGTCGTTTACAGTACTTTCATGCACCCAAAATGGCATGATTTTATTTATATTTGAAGCAATATTTATTGCTTTTTGGCACGATATATGTGCCTGTTTGATCTTAGGCCTTGTTGCATACAGGCTGTATTAAACATAAGCAAGAGTTACGGTCCTTGATTAATGACAAATAATTTTTTAATGTTCTCTTTATCACAGATTTCAGATGGTTTTACCGAAAGAATGGAAGACTGACCTGCGGCCTATTTGTGTACAGATGGGAGGTACAGGTGATCATGTAAGTCATCACTAATATTTTACACAATGGTCATATTTATGTCCCATTTCATAATACTGTACAATAATGGAGATCTGCTGTATATTAGTATGATGTTTATGTGTACATTGTGGATGTACATGTTGTAAGTGCAGGTTTTTACTTTTTCCGTGATTGTTAAATTTCTTAGAGAGGCAACAGCAACTTGTACAGCTAAGGGCCCTTTCCAACTTTTATATTATCTTATATTAGTCATATAAACATATAACAAACATGTTCTAATACCAGGGCAAATTTGGTTCATTCACACCTTCTGTAATTTTCAGAATCGAAATTATCAAAAAAAAAGTCCGACGAAACAATACTTTTTTCTCATAATGCTTAACTGCTCATTTCAGTTGACTTAGCGTGTTAATCTCATAATTAGTGTACTTTAAGCTTATCCAACTAATTATGTATGTAATCCATTAAGCTATGCTTAAAAATGAGTATAATCTTTGTTTTACTGTGTTAAAATATCCTTAAGTAGGTTTTAATTATGTCAAGTTAAACTTGTATAAGTTTAAATTAGTGATCCTCAACTGAATAACTTATAAGGAAGATGATTTGTCTAAAATGAGGCCCCTAGGCGTTTGTGTAATTTCCTTTGCATGAATTTTCAGTCTTTTCTAAGGTTGTGATTGACTGAATTGAAATTAGTAAATAGAAGTGATCCTATGGTGACCCTCTTTCTAAAAGGTTGAACTAAATTTGTCTAAGAAATGAGGCACCTAAAGGGCCTGATATTTTTTTCAAGAATTAAAAAATCGTTTAATCAATGACCTCAGTAACAGTTGAAGCATTCTTAACAGAATATGTTACTCTATTAGCTTAAATAATTGAAATTAGCAAATTGTGGTTGCTGTTGGTCAATGTTGGTTTCCAGTCATTGTTAGACGACACATTGAAGGGATGGTACATTATGGTGTATTAAGCCTATAAAATGGGATGTGCTGTTGGTCCATATGGTCATTTTATACATCATTCCTCCATGGTGCTTGTCGCCTGTGTTTCCATCTTTAATACACAAAAGCTGCTTATGAAAAGTTGCTCTATAACAATATAGATACAGTACTGTCCTTTGAAGTATTTTTTGTGAGTATCCTATGTATTCAGTGACTTTGAAGTAGACCATGTCCTTCTTTCTTATGACTGTATACTGTTATTATAGGGTTTTGGTAGAAGAAGAAGATGGATTGCTAAACCTTTATTACAAGAGGAAGGGATAGCTTCATTGATATTAGAAAACCCATTTTGTATCCTTTCAATACACATAACACTAGTGTAGTTTTATCTCAGTTTGGAATGTATTACTGCAATTAATACAGTCAAACCTGTAAACAAAGGCCATCCTTGAGAAAGACAACCTGTGGCTTTTATTAACAGGTGTCCTTTATTTGGAGGTTAATTTGTACCTAATAAACTGACAGTTTTTAAAAGAATGCCCTTTCACAGGGTGGTCTTTATTCAGAGAAGGTCGCAAACACAGGTTTGACTATATTTTGACAGTTATATAAATATGGATTCATTCGTTCATGGCAAATCTATAAGGTGATTAGTTAATTCTCTTGAAAATATATTTTTAATACAATTAGACCATGTTGGTTTAATTAATTAATAGTTGTGATCATCACTATAGATTCATTTGTCTTAAAAAAATCTTCAGTTAATTAGGTTAATTCTTTTGAGTGTGCTTTAACTGTCTTAAAATTTGCCTGTTGACTCAGAAGAAGAAAATTGAGATCAACTTGCATGGTAATACTTTCTATAATAAGTGTGTGTGTTATATTTGTTTAGCAGTTTTTTTAGATTTTAAGAGAGAATAATGTACGATGGTTCCTTAATTAACATAAACAGATGGACATAGAAGACCTAAGCATCAGTTGTAAGAATATTTGTATTTATTTCTTATAACCTCAATATACATTTGTTTAATACTGCTTACCTTGAAGTCATACTGGTACATTGTATATATAAAGTAAATAATTATTCATTCACTATTTCAGCAGAAACGAATACTTTTGAACAAGTGTTATAAGATACAAAAAAAATAACTGCCTGATTTCTAGAGTACAATCATAGCTAAGATAATAATACCCCCGCAAACGAAATTTGAGAGGGGGTATATTGGAGTCACTCTGTCGGTTGGTTGTCAGTCGATCTGTCAAGCCCAGCGATTCATTCATTGCAGAGTTATGTCCCCTTGAACTTAGCTATATAGTGTACTATTGCATTATTAGTGTCCAAGTGGCGGCGGGGGTATTAGCCATCTCTGTTACAGCTCTAGTTGTTATTGTCATCAGGTGTTTGATAAAAAGTTTATAATTTCAGTCGATCCAGTCTACACAATGTTAGTGATCTGTTTGTGATGGGTGGATGTCTAATACTGGAATCCCTTGTCTTGTTTAACTGGTTAGATAAACTGGGATATGGTCCCCTAGGTGTATCTGGAATTTCTATGGGAGGTCATGTATGTATAGATTCTTTTATATTACAATATCAATCAAATTTTGTGTTTTGTTCATTTAATTTCTTGGAGTTCATGGGAAAACTTTATTGAAATTTCTTGTACCCACATATTAAAATGCTTGTAATTTTAAGACCGAATCTGAAAAATTTATCTACCTGAAATTTTGCAATCTTACAAATTTAAATGAAACCACAGTAGTTGAAACGTCTTGATATATAAACATGATGTTTTGTATTTATATTGTATATTACATACCTAATCATGTTTGTTCATATAAATCTGCTTTTTCTGTTGTTGACAGTTTGTAATAGTACACAATAATTATTTCAATTATTGCTTCATTTATTAGTAGTATAAGCCATTTTAGAGCTTCAAACAGGTACATGTAATGGAGAGAAATTGTATAATTTTGTGATTGGATTCAGAGTCAGGCCATTGAGCCTTATTCTTTAGAAATGTTACTTGTATTATAACAATCTTCTGTATGTTATTGTTTCTTGTAACTATTCAATATTGTTTTTGTTAAAATATATCTCCATTAGTAATCAACATTTTTATGCGTTTTATTCCATGTTTCAATTCATTTTGTTTGCCAAGGGATGCAACTCTGTATGCTTGAACTGAATTTGTTGTAAGAATGACATGATTAACTCCCTTGATCAATTCATTTGTGAAAGTACCTTGAACAGCATAATGCTTCCTCTCATGACTATCTATTTCAGGTAACGATGACATTGGTTACATATTTTACTCATTACAACATTTTCTTGTTTATTATAGTACTGAATATCTTAGGCGTAAACAGACTTTGTTTCTGGTTACATGTTCATTATAAATACGGTAGGTAGGTCGGCGCTTCTTTTAACTTGCTCTTTTAAGTGTGTGGAAGGGTAAAAAATGTTAGACAGTGAATGTACTGTTGCTCAGGCTTAATAGAAAGTCTAGGGTTGGGGAAAAAATTGAGGCTGTTCGGGTAACCAGAAAAAAAGATTTTTTACGACTTATTGTCAGGTGCCAAGATTTACTTAGAGATCCTGTGATAAAACTGTGTTGGTGTTCTTCTTTCAGACTGCTTGTCTAGGTTCTACTATTTGGCATAAACCTTTGTCTGTGATTCCATGTATGTCTGGGAGCACAGCGTCTGGTGTATTTACACATGTAAGTCCAAGTAAACTGGCACTGATATATATTGTATCATCTCATGCCAGGTCAATAATCATTCTGTCTGAGAAAAATGTAGTTTGATGTTTTCATAGTGTATTAATATTGCACTACTTTTTTACAGATGGCATCGCTAGGAGCAACCAATTGGCACAAGCCACTGTCTCTGATACCCTGTATGTCTGGTAGCACCGCTGCAGGAACTTTTACTCATGTAAGTTAATTGTCTGTGCTGTATGCTTTGGTACAAATATTACAGGGTTTTTTGCTGATGCATGATTTTGATTGGGTTGTTTTCTGTTTCACAATTGGTTAGGTCTTAACGTTAGTGCAAATACCTCCACAGTCCGATTAGCAGGCAATTTGTTTATCATAATTTTATATTCTCACTAATCATTTTTGCACAATCTTTGGTTTTATGGTTTATGTTATTGGTTCACTCTGCATGACTACCGGTACTCTTTGTTATTAAAGGTAGATAGCATGATTATAATTACAATTTTTGTTTGCTTATGTTTAATCTGTCAGGAAAAAATACTGATTTGTAAAAATGGGTCTTTAATATTATGTACATCATCATGCATTTGTATGTAATTTTTCTGAATTCATTGTTTACTTTATAAATTTTGTTAAATATCTGCCTATCTTCCTTTAATATTCACAAGGACAATATATTTACAATTATTTTCATTGGGGTTTAATTCCACACCAACACCCAGGGTCATTTAGTGACTTGTCCAGCTTTTTACAGTGTAGGTAGACCTCAGGTGTAAGTCCGGTCAGAACTATCAACCTAGCTGGGCGGCTTCCTCACATGTGAAAGTCTGGGCTTAGGTGGGATTCATACTCACTGCGGTGAAGGGATAGTGATTATTAGTCAAAGACTAAAACATTTCAACCTCGAGGCCCAATATCTACCATTCCATCCTTTTATATTATCTATGATGGAATTACCACTGCCATAACTCAGAGTGAAGACATTTAAACAGATATTGATGACAAGTACAGTGAAACCTGTGTTAGCAACCACCTCCGAATAAAGGCTACCCTGTGAATTAAAACTATTCTTCTAAAAACTGTCATTGATACAGTGATTTAGTACAAAATGACCTCTGAATAATGGTCTACTGTCAATATAGGTCACATTAAGTCTGTTCCAAGGATGGCCTTGTTTCACATGTTGGACTGTATTTTCAAGTACTCAACCTCATTCAGCAACAACTTTATATTAAAGATCGCCTCGGAAAATGACCACTTAGTTTTGGACCATTTTTTTAAACTACCTCATTATTTAGACCATCTCTTGTCCTAAAGATGACGTTATAAATACCGAGTTTTTAACGTGTTTGATTGACTTCGAAATTGTTTTAATTGAACACTTGATAGAAAGAATGCATACCAAGAAATTGTACTATTTGTTTCTTGAAACTTAAAGTTTAAGTAAGAATTTTCTGTTGACATAAAGTATTATAACAAACTATGACTTAAATTATTGTTGTTTTGACTTATTTGTCTAAATGAATTCTTCAGGGTGTATTAAGTACTGCAATACCGTGGAAGTTACTGATGGAACAATATATGACTGATGATACATACCATAAAGAAGTAATGGAACTCATAGAATCACCTGAACCTGTATGTATCTTGTTTTAGTAGCATCACTTGGCCATCCTTATGGTGGCTGATTTCTGCCATTTCATGTCATTGTGTCTTCGCCTCCAAAAGTCTTAAGCACGACGACACGAACACAAAATAAACTGCTGACTTATTGTGACTTTGCCTTCGACTTTTGAGGGCGAATACTTGAAGACACGAAATATTGTATGTGAAATAATGATATTTTAATAGGCAAACACACAAAATCTTCTTTTGTAGAGTTTTGTGTCGGCGTGTATGAAATTTTCATATTGGCGCCCTATATTTGTTGTGCCTTTTGAGGCGAAGACACAACAACTGGCCAATTTATCATGTGTTTGTGTCGTCATGCTTCGACCTTTGGGGTGCGAAGACACAAATGTAGGACAAAAGCTCCCTTGGACAAAAGCTCCCCCGTTCAATTTGATAGGGGCAGACAAAAGCTCTCCCATTGTTTTACTACCCCGGACAATCGCTCTCCCGTTATTTTTGCACCCCGGACAAAAGCTCCCCTGGACAAGAAAATTTCTGTCGAAGTTTCAAAGCATAAAAACGAAAATACAGATGGTCTTGTTAACATTTTGATTTAATAACAAGCATAACAAATATCAGTCAGTATGGTGACATAATTATCGTTCATTTAACGTGTAACAAACAAAATTAATTACAGTATAGTCTAGATTCAGATCTTAAATGGTCCGAAATAATCTGGATACATTTATTTTATATTTATTGACTGAATAACATGATCAATGGGTGAGTTTCTTTCTGGGGGAGCTTTTGTCCGGGTGCAAAAATAACAGGAGAGCGATTGTCCTGGGTAGTGAAACAATGGTAGAGCTTTTGTCCGCCCCTATCAAAATGAACGGGGGAGCTTTTGTCCGGGAGAGCTTTTGTCCGGATTCCCGAAAACACAAAGATTTGAAATGGCAGAAATCAGCCACCATACATCCTTAAAAAATATTTTGTATGTGGTAATGCTACCTACTCTGACAGCAACAAGGCCCCTACCAAACTTTTTTAGCCTCTCTGGTAAAAAAAAATAAATAAAAACAAATAGCATTCTGACTTGTTATTTTGGGTTGAATATAAAAATTAAATTGTAAAAAAAATCCTACCTACCCTCTGAAAATTTTCTGGCTACAAACATTTGTGTAAGGATGGCCCTACTTTAGTTTTTTGTTTATAGTAAAAAGTTTCAAAGCTTTTTTCCTTATCCAAGACCTAGTCTGCACTTGAAATTATCAATACGAATAAGGCTGTTTCAATAACTAATACCTGGCACTTAATTACCAATACCAAATATTTAGTACAAATATCAATTACCAAGAACCATTATTAATTACCAGTTGGCAAGACCATATACCGGTACTCAGTATCAATATTAATCGCTCAGTAACAATACCAATCAATCAAAATAATACGTACCAATTACCAATACCAATTATTATTCCAATAACCAATTACTCATTACCATTACTCAATTACCAATACTATTTATTACTCCGTGCCAATTATTCAATACCAAGTGCTTAGTACTAATCACCAAGAACATTACAAAACATCTTTTTTCTGTAATAATACCAAATGCCAGTTATTCAATAAACAAACTGTGGTGAATTCCTGAGACTGGGTGCTTACATGATCTATCACCTATGGCAGGAAATAGTGTAACGTTTTTGCTCTTGTTCATTATGTATCTTCCCTCACATTCTTTTGGTTGTATTAGAACAATATTAATTTATTTCAGTACTGGAATGGCAAACATGATTCTATGTATAAAGAAGGAAGGAAATATTTTCATGATTTAGAAGATGCATTGAACAGTGACTCTGAAACTAAAACATCGATTGATGTTAACCTTGATAATAAACCAACAATAAATCCGTCTGAATCTTATAACTCAGGAAATTCATCTATTGATAGTGCATCAACAACAGTGATAGATAGTGACTTATCTAGTCAATCTGCTATTAGCCAATCAGGGACCAGGTCTAAGTCATGTGACGTGAATGAAACGAAGGTACAGTCTGCAACATTCTGTGATATTGATGAAAGTAATGCCTCTACTGCTGCCATGATAAACAGTCAAAGTAACAGTTCTTGGATGAATGGTTTGACTAATTATATTCCATATTTATCGTCATGGACATCTTCTGAAAATGAAGGCGTAAACAGGCAGCTTGAGTTAGACTGTAAACATTTTATGCGAGGTGTTATGGATGAATGCACACATTTAGGGAATTTCTCGGTTCCCATCGATCCGGAACTGATTATAATTGTGGAGGCTGAGAATGATGAATACATTCCTACCAAAGGGTATCAAAAATTGCAAGACATATGGCCAGGATCTGAATTACGTACAATACCTACTGGACATATATCTGGATTTTTCACTGGAAAGAAAGACTTCAGGTATGATGTGTACTTTTTTCTTTTTATTTATTTCAGTCATGTTCACTGTTGACATCAATAATATATTTTGTGCAGTACCATTTTCAGGTAGCCAGAACTTCTGTGTTTCCACATGATATTACCACAATATTGTATTTAATGAATGATGTTGACTGTTGATCCAATGTTAGTTTTTGTGAAATATCATTTTCAGGTAACAAAAAGACATTGAAAATGATTTTAACATGTTATCATATCCAACTCATTCCCCTAAAATATATTTATCATACTATTACTGTTGTATGTATTCAACATTTATTTATTTAGTAGCAGATTGATTATTTTCCTTCATTTTTTTAAAGTTATTGAGAACTTCTTTTCTTCTTATATTGCCTGCAGTAAATTAAATGTTTTACATTTTGTTAGTTTCAAACAAAAGAAGTTAATATCCATCAGTCTTACAAAGTAATATAATATCATTGTGCAATATCTGGGTTAATGTGTTTTAAGGGAAGTGGTTAATCTATTAATTTATTACATGCATAGAAATGATTATGGGGTTACATATTCCTTTATACTTGTTTGAACTGTTTCAGAAAAGCTATTGGTGATTCATTTGAACTTCATGCGATGAAGTATTACAACACTGGATTACGACAAACATCTTGATGATGATCATGTCTTCTAGAAGCTTAATTCTTAAATGGACGGTAGGTATACATACTCTGTTTCTATTGTGATACTTACAAGGACACTGTTTCGACCATGTCGATTATTTAGTCTTTGATCATAAACCAACAAAAAGGAGAGAAAATATATTACTTTTAAGCACATTTGACGTTTATTTGGGAGTAAGAATGGGCTTCATGTATCACATCAACATCATGTTACATGAGTGGGCTTTATTCACAGGATGCCAATAACTCGGGGTGTCTCTTACATTATTTTCATAATATTTGTTCGTGGTGAACTGAAAAGATAAATGGAAGCGCCATGGTCAGTGCGCTGGATTTGTAACCTGGCAATCCAAACAAGGTCATGATATCTTCTATGAAAATTTGGAACATATGCTGATTTTCTAATCTTGCATATGTTGAGGAGTTGCAGGTTCTGTGTCGAGGGGCAAGTTAGTACTGATAGAATACACACCAGGTAAACTGGTTACAGTATGGTGTACCGACCATCATATATAACTGGAATATCGTGAAAAACAAATGTTAAACCAACTGAAACCAAAGGTTAATAGAATTGCGATTTTCTTATTACTGGTATCTGATACCTTTACGTTTCTATTTCAGGTTGTATTGTCACTATTGTGTCTTCATCATTCAGGGATTTTACATAGTCATCACTGCCATATTCCATCATATTGATTAGATCCTTTATTATAACTGTAGGATCCTCAGACAGACCGTTATGCAATCATTAAACTGTATTATTACTGTTACTAATTAAAGTAAACCTGTTTTATGTTATGTAACTATTTTTAAGCCAGTATTAATTTTTGAGGTCTAAGGATATTAATATTTGCATATTCTAAAATAATCTCAATCTATGTAAGATATTTTATTTGAAATGTTATATTTTTGAAACAAGTAAAAAAAAAAAAATAGTTTTTGTTTTATTTGCTGTTTAAACTGTCATAGTGAGCTGTGTCCTATCTGAACATGTTTTCATTGCAAAAGTAAATTAGTCATTTTTTCTGCAAAATGATTTATTGCTTAATTTACATGTTTTTTTCCTCGAGTTTATTCATAATTGATTCATATTAAAAAATCCCACAAAATTCAAAGTACAAAAATAATTGCGAACATATTGTACATCATATTGTCACGAAAGGTTGGTTGGAAAAAGAGAAAATCAGAATTTTTTTGGTCAAGTAACTGGTTAAAAAGAATCTATTTTACCAAGAAAGCCTGTCAAAACATTTATATACAATGCAACCTCTACAAAGCAATACCCTTTGTGAGTAGCAAATTTATGTTGCTGATGAGAGATTGTTGCTCTAAAGAGGTTAAACTGATAGATAAAGTTTGTAGTGGGAAAGATTATGCTGTTACTGAAGTGAGGTTGTTGCTCAAGAAAGGGCCACTCTGAAGAGGTTGTACGGTATATTAGTGATACATGTATAACATAATGTTATTTTATTATGGAATAATTGAAGTGAAAATGCAGTATGTAAGTCATGTATAAGTGATGTGTTTGTGTGAAATAGTTAATAAATTTATTCTATGATGATGTGTATTTTGTATGAGTCGTTTGACGAGATCCCCGGTGGATAGAATTTATACTGTGATATATTGTGATGGATATGTGTCATTTTGATTCTATGTGACTAATATACAAACTGTAATTCTTTGTGGCTTTGTTGAACATCATTTTTGTACTGAACTTGATAATGAACACATGTTTTATGCAAGTTCTATGAGTACAGATAATACATAATACATTGTATGCACATTACTTTGTAAAGAAATGTTATTGTAGATTTTTAATTCTGCTATTTATTTGCATGGTTGTTTTTTTCTGTTTTGGATAATATTAAATGTATAAGACATTTTCAATGCTTTGATTAAAGTATGCTTATTTTTATGCTGTTAATAAAGAATAGTTAAGATGTTTTAACTGTATTGTTTTATGTTTTTATTGAAGAATTATTGACCAGGTCCAAGATTATATTATAACTAGCGTTGGGTCTCCGAGCTCAAAGCTGATATCTTGTCTTTTACTGTTTCTAAGTTAATTATGATCAGACAATAATGGTGTTATTGATGCATTAGCCTGACAGCATAATTGATCTGAATATGTACTTAAACATTAATCAGCTCTAATTTTTCAACCATAATACATTGAGAATGGAATTGAGATTTTAGCTTGGAGTCCAAACTCTAGTTTTGTAACCTCAGGGCCCAGGCTGTAAGCTAAGTTCATCATAGGGAGATAATTATGTAGGTAGCTAATATTTGCACATGACAAGTTCACATGGCGATCAATATTTGTAGGTGGATGTAGGTCATATGATTGTGGTCATTAACCATGATTTAGCTTTGGTTAACACAGTACAAATTATTGCCATATTTATAAAAATGTGACATTTCTGTTGGGTAGAAAGGTAGTTTCAGGTTAATGAGGGATGTATTGGATCGGTAAACAATTCTTTCACAAATAAGGCAGTCACTGAATAATTACATGTACTAGTTTAAAGATTACATGTAATGGAATAAGCAAAAACATTCCATTTACATGTCTTAACCTTATTAACCAGGTTTTCCGAAGCAAACATTTTCAGACGGGCATAAACAATTTGTAATATGTGCTTAATCTCCTACATTTTTCAAAGACTTTTCGACCAAACTTACACATAATTATTGTCACCAAGTACCATAGCAAACATAGTCCAGATTTTGGTGATTTAACCATTTTTGGCAAATATATGGCCCTTTGGGAAAATACTCTTTTGTGCACAACTCCTCCAACAATTCTGAAGGGATAAGCATCTGAAGAATGAAAACCTGGTTTTGTGACAATTCCTCTTATTTGTGTTTTACAATGTACCATGTTGTCCACGCATTGCAAGGTGAAAGTACTAGAAAGTTGGCTGGAATGTTTGAGATGGTATCTGTGATGTCGTTTGTTTTATTTATTTCGTCAGATTTAATGCCATTTTCAACATTATTTCAGTTATATTGTGGCAGTTACTAGTATCTTAATCAGCTTCCTTGGTTTTCATTAAGGCATTAACCAGTACTAACCATATTCTATCCGCAAGCTACTACCAAGCTAGGTATCCCACATTATTCAGAGATGGAGGACAATATAACATACCTGATGTAATATCTTCTGTCAAATTTGTCACAACCTGATCAGTAGGCCAACTTTAACCACTGAGCTAACCGTGCAGGCTGGTGTCATTTAATACAAGGCTAAATTAGCACCAAAACTTAGAATTTATGCTTGGCTTCCATGATGACTGCCATCAAGGACATTTATGCATACATAAGTCCTTGCTGCCAAGCACTAAAGTGTAGAAAGATGATTGTTTTGTGCTATTGTTCAAAGAAAAGACTAAGCCAGAATATTATTGAGTGGTGTATATTCAGGACGTGTGAACTGTTTAGTGTTACTCATTTTATAAATGTGTGTTGTCTTTACCAGAAACAGCATTGTTGACACTTGTACATGTATGTGACAACCATTTTCACAATCACCGAAAAGGTCTTATAATTGGTTAAACTTAAGAAACAGTCTTTGCGTGTGAGAACTAGTCTCAGATTAAAATAATAACACAGATAGTGTATTTGTTTTAATACATATTAAAAAGCAGCCACTGTGACAAACATCATTACACAATACAAGTATGGTTTTCAGTAAGACATTGATCTTTTAAATGGTTCCTTATTACCTTTTTTAAACGTAACTCTAAATGATAATTCTGGTTCACCTAGAACAACACATCGCTCAAACTCTTTGTCATCAACAAGACAACCAAAAGGAAGAGGAATCTTAAATGTGGCTTCTTTTTGTACAGAATAATGAGTCACCATACTTGGTACTTCATCTGACAAACCACAAGAATAAATTTCAAAAACCTGGTCAGTGTCATCAGATTTCAATGGTTTATCTAGCTCAGTCACCTCTTGGCCAGAACTGACTACACTACCAGCTTGAACAAGAACATGGAAGTTATCAGTGCACATTTTTGATCCATTTAACATGGTGGTGTTTCCATTGGAATGTTTATTGTCATTGTATGGTACAGTTGTTCTGATCCCATAAGTAAGTGGTATCACACGTGTTCGCACAAGCAATTTTTGATGACCATACAGCAAACCTCCTTTCAAAGCAAACATGTCGCTGTCCTTTACAAAAGTAGTATCATACTTGTCCAGACTTTGTTTAAGCATGCCTTGGAATGTTTCATTGTTGACCATTCCACCAACGAATATAACTTGGTTTATTATCTCCCCAATCACCACTCCTTTCTGGTAAAGCTTATCTAAGGCGCTTACAATACTGTTTACGGTATAAGTAAACAATCCCCGAACTCCTTCGTCATCAACGACCAACATATCCCCTTCTAATTTGAAATGCCCCCCAAAGCTTGGCGATTTTATGATATCAGTAAGCTCAGACATGTTTTTCAAGCCTTTATCAGTCAGAGCTGACTTTCTTATACTTTCAGGAATACATATAGAAATTTTATTACATTCTCCTTTTACTTTATCATTCATAGCCTTTTCAAAATCTTGCAACAGTTTGAACCAATCAAGAGGATGTTTCAGAATGAGGTTTTCCATAGACTGTGTCCCAAACAGTAGAGTGAGGTATGATTTTAAACAATTGATGACCTGAATACCAGCCCAGTCTCCCCCGCATGGGTAATGCACACTGTCCACACTCCCGTCTCCATAAGATTCGTGAGTTGCAATATCTACCGTACCTCCTGAAATAGTCAAATAACATGGGCATGGTTACACTTTATGTATGTACAGTGCACATTGGTAAAACTATTAACTCATGCTCTCAACATTTATGACCATTAAAAAAGTCTTTGAGTTCGTGGTAATAGTATATTCAGAGGTGAAACATATTCTGTAAATAATTTCTGAAAACGTTGGTGTTCACATCAATCACCTTTGAGAAGAACTTGGTGCGAGTAACTAATTTCACATTGCCTTGACATACCTTAAGACCATATATACAGGGTCAAATTATGTCAGAAGGGTTTCTTATCAATATTGCAATAACCTGTTGACAAAGGTAATTTTATGTGTGCTTCTAAATTTGTGAATTCCATTGAAAAACGGCGGAATAATCTTCAGTCCGTGAACTAAATAAAACAGAATTATTGTAAGATTCTGAAAACGTTAATGGTGTTCACATCACGGTGGACTAATCTTCAGTCCGTGAACTAAATAAAACAGAATTACTGTAAGATTGTGAAAACGTATTGATTTCATATTCTTCATGTGTATTTGTACCTACCACCAATATCAGAGACAATGTATCGTGTCTCCTTCTGTTTTATACCATTGACATTTTCATGTTGACACCACAATGAACTCGCCTCTGCTTCTAATGCCAATGTGAACTGTTTCATGTTGACTCCTCCCTGGTTGTACAATTGGTTAACATAAATATTTATGTACATGTACTAGTAGAGGAATAATATTAGTTAAAAGAGAAAAGTGGAACTATGACTATGTGTTGGCATCAACAGTCAGGGACGTTAGACGGCGAAGTTTTCCGGCTTCAATGATTTAAGAAGACCTCAGGCGTAGGACCACTGACCTTCTGTAAGCTGGCGGAGAGGGCTTCCTCGCATGGTACGAAACCATTTGGTTGTGAGTGGGATTTGGAGACCATAATCAGCTGACTTCAGTGCCCTATTCTTTGATTAAAATATGTGTCCACTTTCAGGAGTGAAAATTCTTCATTTAAACAAAATCGAGATACAAATGTATATACATATTTTTATGATCCGAAACGTATTTTATCAATGAGAATAATGATGGTGGTGATATTTATAGATTAATACGGTGGATTTATTTCAATTGACCGTAATATACCAATGAAAAAAGTATCTGCACCAAAAATGTAGCGTTTCTTGGTCAATGATTGACAGTTACGGTAGAAGTTACACGGTTTACTGAGTGAATTCCTGGGTACTCTAATACATGTAATTATATTTTGATATCCATGTTTGATTCTACCCACAACAAGAGAGAGAGATCTGAGGAAATTAATTATTCACTGTATCCAGTTCTTCACTATATTTCTGGGAATGATTTGAACACTACTTACTTTGGCGGATGCTTCTCTTATCAACCATTTAGCTCTGTCGTCAAACATTGCTGGAACCAAGACTACAAAATAAGCATCATCTTCGTTATATGTAACATCAAAACGATTTATCCACCGCATCACGTGGTTCTTCAAGTAACGTACACACATTACAAGTAAGTCAAAGACGGGTGCACTGTATTGGCCTGAAATGTCGAGCACGGTTGTCTTCTTGCACAGCGTCTGAAATGAATGATACTGTGGAATCATTAATTTTCGTTGGGGACTTAATTTCGTGGATTTCGTGGGTCGACTCATCCACGAAATCAAATCCCCACGAATTCAAATGCAGGGATAAGGCATTTCTTTCAAAAATCAAAATCCACGAATTTATGTCCCCACGAAATAGCTATTTTAGTAAAAACCACGAAAGTTGAACCCAACGAAAATTAATGATTTCACAGTAAATACGAGGTAGATTTATTCAATGGAAATGAAAAATAATGAAAATATATGTACAGTGAAACCAGTGAATAAAGACCACCCTTTGAAAAGACATAAGGTGGCCTTTATTTAGAGGTAATTTTGCACTAACTAATCAATGGCAGCTTTCTAAAAAATGGCCTTTATTCAAAGGGTATAGTATGTGGGTCTGCAGATTTTTTTCAAATTCATATTTGTTTCAGTAAGAAGATATAGTTCATAAGAAAATGAAATTATAGGCAAGAAAACGTTTGACCAAGACACAAAAAGGTCAAGGGTGGGTAGACGAAACCAAGTCGGTTGATTGTAAAGAGAACTGAAACTTTTTCCGTATGAATAAATTCATGTCTTACAGCATTGTGATGTAAAGCCATCTTGAAGTTTCTGAACAACTTGACCGTATTATCTCCCTTTCCACACACCTCCACATACTTGTCCTCCGCTTCTTGACCGTACGCCAAAAACTTGTCATCTGAAATCAATCAGTTTTGTTTCCATTTCTCAATATCAACACGAGTATACATTTTACTTATCAATTTGCTGGTGCAATTGTTAAGATATCTGTTATATACGTTTACGCAAAATTCTAAACATTTCGTAAATTAGTATTTCAGAGCAGCAAAATAAACCATCGGAATGGAAGGCAGTGTAAATTGTTTAACATATCAGTAGCGTCATTTTAGTTCAGCTTTCATAAGCCGTCACTCGCACATGTATGTGCGCGCATGAATCTTGATGCGGATCAAAGTACTACGTTTTTCTGCATCCGCCATGCAATAGTTAATTAAACTAGTTCCCGATCCATTTTGCAGTGCAAGTCTGTGTAAATTCAGTTTCCATGAGTACTTTCAGTACTTTGATATAATTTTTATACGCAACGGAACTTCACGTAACGGCTTAACTTACTTTTGTTTAGCAGGAGTGACGTAGGCGTCTTAGGGTTTCCATGGAATGAGCTTGTATGTAGAGTATCAGGTTCGTTAGCAAATCTATAAGCATATCCGCTGCAAGCCGTCCCAATGTCCAAAGCTATAACAAGCCTCAACTCAGTCGACATCTTAATTACACGTAGTTCAAAATTATCGAATTCTAATTTTGCAACATAAGCAAAATTAACACTAAATGTTAAGTCCTTCCGTTTCAGAATTATGTTACTGTTCCAAAAATCTAAATACACGTCAGCGTCGACATTGCAGATTTTTCATGTTCACATGTCCGAGTTTTGTATTTTCTGGTTGCAATAAATTGTACGAGCGATTATTACAATACATGCATTATGTCCGGTGTAAATCTTATAATAAAATATAATTAAGGAATCCGTTTATAATGTTAATACAAAAACGTGTATTTTAAATACCGTAATCTTAAGGTATATAATAGGTGTACAAAGTAATTGAAATTAAGTCGGTCTATTCAATAGTGTAGATTCAGATCAGCTCTTAGGACAGTTGCCAACTTCGGTGTAATCCGATCAAATAGATATTGTCTCTAATATACAGTATGTACGTTCCACTGTTTAACCACTCGTGGATTGTCATATTGACTAGACTTACATAATACAATAAGCCGGTAATATAAGTGTACGCTTGTAGAACAATATTACGGTTCTCAATTACTTGGTTCGTAAACTGAGCTTTATCCAATAAATAAATCGGTTTCTTACTCATTATATTTCGAACACAGCATTGCAGTAATTAATAACCACGTAGTGTGGTGAACGATTATAGTTACAATATATCTTAGTTTATTATACGTATAGCAGCGTGATTCATCCGACTGTATTTAATTATTAGATATATTTTCTAGCTTTTAAGGCATGTTTTTCGATCTACGCGCATTTAGTATTTGAATTTGCATTTAACTTAATTGAACAGAAAGAAAGAAATTTCACATGTTTTATCGCTTTCTTCTTTAAGAAAATACAATGTATGTCCAAAACAAATTTTAAAAATATAGACGCTGACCAACGTTCATCACAAAACTACATTTTTTACACGAAAGCTAATTAACAATACGTACGAACACCTTTGGTCTGAATAACGACACTACATCAGCTTCGCATTCATCTATGAAAAAACATGAACATTTTGCGACGTCGCATCTACTACAGTCGTTCATAAAACGCATGGATCGTAAATAGTGTTTTACGAATGACATACGACAAAATCTGAGTTAAGAATTGATAAACGGGGCCATATGATGTTTATGAAAAATCATCTTGAAATACATGGGGAAATTTGTATTGAGTTTCATATGAGGCGGTCAGTTCACATGCATAACCATCGTTCCTGCGAAGAAACGGTATTATATATAGACTCCCATCCTCCGTAAGCAACTGCCTACTTTCTCACATAAAGAGACATGGTTGGTGACTGGGGTCGAACCTACGAGGGGTTATCCAAAATTACGTGAACTGTCTTTATTGTGTAAGAGCTATTTAAGATATTTAGCCGAAATTTGTACACAACTTAGAAGAAAATATATTAAATAAACTCAGAAATTTTCATATATATAGCGGTATTCTTTATTAAAATACGGGAATTTACGTAAACACATCTCGGCGACTGTGGAGCACTCGGAAAATAATCTGACGTCAACGTCAGAAAAGCGTAACGTAACAAGCGTCAACACCACATGTAAAGTTACTGTTTCTCAAAATGATCTCTGCCAGCCAGCAAGCGACCATACATATCAGGTAACCATGCTTTACCGAGACCAGACACATATGTTTAGTGGCATTCAGCAAGTCTGTAGAGGAATCAAATCAATGGCACCGCGGTTGTCTCATAACCTCTAAATTAACTGATACTGTTACTAGATTAATTGAATTACAAAAAAATATTAGTATCTTTATTTACTTAAACATACAAATAGCATTAATTATCAATATTACCAAAAGTTGTATTTATTAAGAAATAGTTTTATTGTTTTGTTTTGACATTATTGTTACATTAATACTATAAATTAAGTGACTATGCTACCCCCGGGTATATCGCGAGGTTCATAGCAGCCAAATCTGGTGAGTTGGCAGGATGTGGAACTATCTTGAGCTCCATCAGTGACAACTCAAGGTCTGTGTCAGTGTGGATGCTTATGAAGGATGCGCCATAATGTTTCATAACCGCAGCTGATCAACCTCATAATTTCTACAATAGTTTGACGTCCGTCAGTATCTCCACAAACCTTGACGTCATCATTGTTGAGGTAAAATGGTTTTCCACCTGTACCCGGTATCGTCTTTAACATCTTCACGGACCTCACTGAATCTTTTGTGTCATTTAAACACTAGTGAACGCAAAATTGCCTTTCTCGAAGTTGCTTGTTGCATTTGATCTAAAATCTATGATAGTGTCATTACTAAATTCATGCAAAACGTATAATAGCGCGATTTTTATTTTTCAATATTACGTCATTCTGTGTGTCGTATATATAGCAGCGTCTTGATTTCTAACGATATCTACATATATTAACGGATATGACATCCAATAAAACCACATAATTATAGCTAAGTTGATGTCATGGAACAAATGTACAACGTTTAGCGGGGTTTCTACGTTAATGTTTGTCATAAACTCAAAATATAACGGCTATCTTTTTCTTTATTTTAGCGTGCTCCGGGTATCGTTTAGGTACATGTTTTAAACCATTATAAATTTGTTATTTATACACATATTAATCTGTAGTTACAGTAAGACAGTAACAATACATTAAAATGCATACAGATAAAGTCCCATCACACTAAACGTTGCCGTTCAAAAGATATTACAAAAGTCCACGTATTTTTGGATAACCCCTCGTATGTCCCTCTATAAGTGAGAGGACACATACATGTTACAGTGATTTGAAGTCAGCTACCTTAATCACTCGACCACGGTGGCGGGTCTTGTTGAAATTTCAGTAAAAATGGGATATCCAAACATTACGAAACATTTGATATTCTCTGTGTCTCAATGCATGGTAGTAAAACGTAATTTACATTTCTAAAAACGCGATAATTTCATACATATTGCCAAAGACTTATTAAATACGGAAGTTGCGAATCCATGTGTGTGTTTAAGTCCTTGATTTTGCAGCTGAAAATTCTGATTGAAGATACATGTATACATGTATCAAATTTTCATCTATCATATGGTCACGGTATGATTCCATATATGCTTAGAAATTAAACATCAAAGACGTTTCTTGAAACGATTCATTCTTTCCTTTGCATTTGATTAATTCCCACGAAGAACACAACACAAATAATTAACGAAATATTCAAGGTAGATGTATACTAACAAAAAAGGGCATTCCTCTATGGAGTAATCCGAAAGCCCGTCGGGCTGTTTCTCATCCCGTTTATTGTTTTTTCACACGTACTGACGTGTTATGTATCGATTTTGATATAAGTTGATAACATCATGATTCCATGCATTATGCAATACACAAAACATGTCTTACCGATATAATCACACACAGCATTTTAAATAATTGCAGACAAACTTGACAATAGAGATAAAAATTTCGAAAGAAATGAGTACAATATGCACATCTTAAAAGGGGCCGTAAGACCTTTTGCATACGCATTTAAAGACATTGAACCACGAATGCGGGGCATGTCACTTATGGACCAGTAATTAAGGCCCCTGTTTCCACAATAGGGGGGTAATAAAATAGACAGGGTCATTGACAGACTATAGGTATAAAAACAATAGGAATTTAGTGTACTTATAATCACCATAAATCAATACAAGATATGACCGAAGACAGTGTGCTCGACTATTATAAGTCTTCACGGTGTAATAAAATGCTTGGTAGAGGAGAAAAAGGCGCGCCATACCATTGAAAGACAGCGCAACAACTATTCGAATCATTGCCAGAAATTAAAAAATGTTGAATATCTTTGATGGTGTACAAGATATTGTCCTTTATAACAAATTTTAATGAAAAATCTAAGTGAAAAATAGGGCATAACTCTAATGACAGATGCGCCTTGTCCCCATAAGGAAGTATTTAAAGTTTGAGTTGAATATTTTTGAAAGTTTTCAAGGTATTGTACGTCTTACTTTACCTATTTTAATAAAAAAAATCTAAGTTAAAAAGGGGCATAACTCTGAAAATACTGTTGGCAGAGTTATGCTGCTTGTCCCACAGATGTGCCTTGTCCCCATAACAAAGTATTCAATGTTTGAATCAAATATCTTTGATGGGTTTCAAAACAATCTACTTAATAATCAATTCTAACCAAAATTCTAAGTTAAAAAGGGGCATTACTCTGAAAATACTGATTACACAGTTATGCCCCTTGTCTTACAATACACTGCAGCATGTCACTATAAGCAAGTGTTTCAAATTTCACAGTCATGAATACCTTTGAAAATGTGCAAGATAATGGACTTAAAAAACTTTAACCAAAGTTTCTTAGTTAAAATGGGGCATAACTCTTGAAATATTGTTGACAGAGTAATGTCACTTGTCCTACAGATGCAACTTGCCCCCATAAGAAAGTATTCCAAGTATGAGTTGAAAGTCTTTGATAATGCTCAAGTTACTGTACTTTATCATCGCAGACGTCGACACCGGGACAAGTAGTATAGCTCTCATTTTTCTTCGAAGTCGAGCTAAAAATGTATGACCCTATTTTTTTACTAGGTGTCAAGTCTACAGACCGTGACCAGACATGATTAATCTGATAAGGGGCAATAAAACAAGAGATTAGACCTCATGTGGACTTTTTTGAGGGGTCACTTACATAATAGCTGTTCAATGTCTTTAAATTAATCACACTCAACTCACCATGTTCACCACTGTGTTATCACTCTACATGCCTACCACTGTGTTATCACACTCACTGTAGAATATATAGGACTGCTGGGTCTTAGTCACATGCCTCGCATTCCTGGTTAAATGTCTTTGACTTTAACCATTGTGTTATCACACTCACCAATATGTTATCACTCACCATGTTCGCCATTGTGTTATCACTTACCATGTTCACCATTGTGTTATCACACTCACTATGTCCACCACTGTGTTATCACACTCACCATTGTGTTATCACTCAACATGTTCACCATTGTTTTATCACTCACCACGTTCAGCACTGTGTCATCACACTCATCGTGTTCACCATTGTATTTTCACTCACCACGTTCACCATTGTGTTATCACATTCACCATGTTCGCCATTGTGTTATCACACTCACCATGTTCAGCACTGTGTTAACACTCACATGTTTAACACTGTGTCATCACTCACCATGTTCACCATTGTGTTATCACTCAACATGTTCACCATTGAGTTATCACACTTACCATGCCCACCACTGTGTTATCACTCATTATGCCCACCACTATGTTATCACACTCATCATGCTCACCATTGTGTTATCACATTCATCAAGTTCACCATTGTGTTATCACTCGCCATCTTCAGCATTGTGTTATCACACGCATCATGTTCACCATTATGTTATCACTCACCATGTTCAGCATTGTGTTATCACTCACCATGTTAAGCATTGTGTTATCACATTTACCATGCCCACCACTGTGTTATCACTCACCATGCCCACCACTGTGTTATCACACTCACCATATTCACCATTGTATTATCACTCACCATGTTCACCACTGTGTTATCACACTCACCATATTCATCATTGTGTTATCACTCACCATGTTCACCATTGTGTTATCACTCACCATGTTCACCATTGTGTTGTCACACTCACC
The DNA here is from genome assembly GCA_964023205.1 of Lutraria lutraria. Classification (NCBI taxonomy): domain Eukaryota; kingdom Metazoa; phylum Mollusca; class Bivalvia; order Venerida; family Mactridae; genus Lutraria; species Lutraria lutraria. Next base: position 42,910,905 of record OZ026833.1, on the reverse strand, counting down.
ATGTTCACCATTGTGTTATCACACCCACCATGTTCACCATTGTGTTATCACACTCACCATGTTCACCGTTGTGTTATCACACTCACCATGTTCACCATTGTGTTATCACTCACCATGTTCACCATTGTGTTATCACACTCACCATGTTCACCATTGTGTTATCACACTCACCATGTTCACCATTGTGTTATCACTCTCACCATGTTCACCATTGTGTTATCACTCACCATGCCCACCACTGTGTTATCACTCACCATGTTCACCATTGTGTTATCACACTCACCATGTTCACCATTGTGTTATCACACTCACCATGTTCACCATTGTGTTATCACTCAACATGTTCACCATTGAGTTATCACACTTACCATGCCCACCACTGTGTTATCACTCATTATGCCCACCACTATGTTATCACACTCATCATGCTCACCATTGTGTTATCACATTCATCAAGTTCACCATTGTGTTATCACTCGCCATCTTCAGCATTGTGTTATCACACGCATCATGTTCACCATTATGTTATCACTCACCATGTTCAGCATTGTGTTATCACTCACCATGTTAAGCATTGTGTTATCACATTTACCATGCCCACCACTGTGTTATCACTCACCATGCCCACCACTGTGTTATCACACTCACCATATTCACCATTGTATTATCACTCACCATGTTCACCACTGTGTTATCACACTCACCATATTCATCATTGTGTTATCACTCACCATGTTCACCATTGTGTTATCACTCACCATGTTCACCATTGTGTTGTCACACTCACCATGTTCACCATTGTGTTATCACACCCACCATGTTCACCATTGTGTTATCACACTCACCATGTTCACCGTTGTGTTATCACACTCACCATGTTCACCATTGTGTTATCACTCACCATGTTCACCATTGTGTTATCACACTCACCATGTTCACCATTGTGTTATCACACTCACCATGTTCACCATTGTGTTATCACTCTCACCATGTTCACCATTGTGTTATCACTCACCATGCCCACCACTGTGTTATCACTCACCATGTTCACCATTGTGTTATCACACTCACCATGTTCACCATTGTGTTATCACACTCACCATGTTCACCATTGTGTTATCACTCACCATGTTCACCATTGTGTTATCACACTCACCATGTTCACCATTGTGTTATCACACTCACCATGTTCACCATTGTGTTATCAAACTCACTGTGACAGTGTTCACCATTGTGTTATCACATTTACCATGCCAACCACTGTGTTATCACTCACCATGCCAACAACTGTGTTATCATTCACCAGGCCCACCACTGTGTTATCACACTCACCATGTTCAGCATTGTGTTATCACTCACCATGTTCAGCTTTGTGTTATCAATCACCATGTTCAGCATTGTGTTATCACACTCACTGTGACAGTGTTCACCATTGTGTTATCACACTCACCATGTTCAGATTTTTTATCACTCACCACGTTCAGCATTGTGTTATCACTCTCTCTGTGACAGTGTTAACCATTGTGTTATCACACACACGGGACTTTAAACAGAAGACCATTTCTGATGGCGGGAATTTGATCAACTTAATGACTGTGTTATCACTCACCATGTTCAGCATTGTGTTATCACTCACCATGTTCAGCATTGTGTTATCACTCTCACTGTGACAGTGTGAACCATTGTGTTATCACACTCACCATGTTCACCATTGTGTTATCACTCACCATGTTCAGCATTGTGTTATCACACTCACTGTGACAGTGTTCACCATTGTGTTATCAAATTTACCATGCCCACCACTGTTTTATCATCACCATGCCAACAACTGTGTTATCACTCACCAGGCCCACCACTGTGTTATCACACTCACCATGTTCACCACTGTGTTATCACTCACCATATTCAGCATTGTGTTATCACACTCACCATGTTCACCATTGTGTTATCACTCTCACCATGTTCACCATTGTGTTATCACTCACCATGCCCACCACTGTGTTATCACTCACCATGTTCACTATTGTGTTATCACACTCACCATGTTCACCATTGTGTTATCACACTCACCATGTTCACCATTGTGTTATCACTCAACATGTTCACCATTGAGTTATCACACTTACCATGCCCACCACTGTGTTATCACTCATTATGCCCACCACTATGTTATCACACTCATCATGCTCACCATTGTGTTATCACATTCATCAAGTTCACCATTGTGTTATCACTCGCCATCTTCAGCATTGTGTTATCACACGCATCATGTTCACCATTATGTTATCACTCACCATGTTCAGCATTGTGTTATCACTCACCATGTTAAGCATTGTGTTATCACATTTACCATGCCCACCACTGTGTTATCACTCACCATGCCCACCACTGTGTTATCACACTCACCATATTCACCATTGTATTATCACTCACCATGTTCACCACTGTGTTATCACACTCACCATATTCATCATTGTGTTATCACTCACCATGTTCACCATTGTGTTATCACTCACCATGTTCACCATTGTGTTGTCACACTCACCATGTTCACCATTGTGTTATCACACCCACCATGTTCACCATTGTGTTATCACACTCACCATGTTCACCGTTGTGTTATCACACTCACCATGTTCACCATTGTGTTATCACTCACCATGTTCACCATTGTGTTATCACACTCACCATGTTCACCATTGTGTTATCACACTCACCATGTTCACCATTGTGTTATCACTCTCACCATGTTCACCATTGTGTTATCACTCACCATGCCCACCACTGTGTTATCACTCACCATGTTCACCATTGTGTTATCACACTCACCATGTTCACCATTGTGTTATCACACTCACCATGTTCACCATTGTGTTATCACTCACCATGTTCACCATTGTGTTATCACACTCACCATGTTCACCATTGTGTTATCACACTCACCATGTTCACCATTGTGTTATCACACTCACTGTGACAGTGTTCACCATTGTGTTATCACATTTACCATGCCAACCACTGTGTTATCACTCACCATGCCAACAACTGTGTTATCATTCACCAGGCCCACCACTGTGTTATCACACTCACCATGTTCAGCATTGTGTTATCACTCACCATGTTCAGCTTTGTGTTATCAATCACCATGTTCAGCATTGTGTTATCACACTCACTGTGACAGTGTTCACCATTGTGTTATCACACTCACCATGTTCAGATTTTTTATCACTCACCACGTTCAGCATTGTGTTATCACTCTCTCTGTGACAGTGTTAACCATTGTGTTATCACACACACGGGACTTTAAACAGAAGACCATTTCTGATGGCGGGAATTTGATCAACTTAATGACTGTGTTATCACTCACCATGTTCAGCATTGTGTTATCACTCACCATGTTCAGCATTGTGTTATCACTCTCACTGTGACAGTGTGAACCATTGTGTTATCACACTCACCATGTTCACCATTGTGTTATCACTCACCATGTTCAGCATTGTGTTATCACACTCACTGTGACAGTGTTCACCATTGTGTTATCAAATTTACCATGCCCACCACTGTTTTATCATCACCATGCCAACAACTGTGTTATCACTCACCAGGCCCACCACTGTGTTATCACACTCACCATGTTCACCACTGTGTTATCACACTCACCATGTTCACCACTGTGTTATCACTCACCATATTCAGCATTGTGTTATCACACTCACCATGTTCAGCATTGTGTTATCACTCTCACTGTGACGGTGTTCACCATTGTGTTATCACACACACGGCACTTTAAACAGAAGACCATTTCTGATGGCGGGAATTTGATCAACTTAATGACTGTGTTATCACTCACCATGTTCAGCATTGTGTTATCACACTCACCATGTTCACCACTGTGTTATCACACACACCATGTTCACCATTGTGTTATCACACACACCAAACTTTAAACAGAAGACCATTTCCGATGGCGGGAATTTGATCAACTTAATGACTGTGTTATCACTCAATATGCCCACCACTGTGTTATCACACTCACTGTGTTCACCATTGTGTTATCACACTCAGATCACCATCGTCCTATCACACTCATCATTTTCATCACTCTGTTATCACACTCAATGACATCCAATTGGTACAAACATACAATTCTGTTTCACCCTCATTTACAGTAACTGACCACTACATGCCAGAAGACAATCAACTTTGTTTATACATTTAGTTGTATTACTTTTGGCGAAAGGTCGCACAGATTAATAAGTACCTATCAAAACATTCATAAGAGAAAACTATTTTGTTTACGGGGATCAATTTTATTACTACACACAACTCAAACAATTCAAAATCATTAGAAGTAAATAGTATAACAACACTCCTATATAATGTAAAACAATGTATAAAAATATTAATTGCATGTCATACTACAAAATGTAGTTCAATTTCAAATATGCCAGTTCATTTTAATGCAAACATAAAAACTGTATAAAGTCCCTTCGGAAATCCTTTTTGTTTCTCCTCTTTTATTATAGTTAAGCCGGATTTCTTCATTACAGATACATACTCATCTTTGGAACGAGTAAAGCTACTATCTAAATTGTCAAAATCAGTTTCACTAGAACTATTAACATTTTCTTTCACTATAAGCACACCATCTTCAGTAAGTCCTTTCTGGCACCTTTGAAAGAATTCAACTAAATGATCATCAGTAAGATGTCCAAGGACCCATTGACACCATATTACATCATACCGCCCTGGTTGTGGAGTAAAATCTTGCAGTCCAGAGCAAAAAAAGTTCTCGACTCTGTTACCGTCCTGTCCAATAAATGATGGTGCAGCATCAAGGAACTTCTGGTTTAGTTCTACCATGTCACATTTTTCAAACATTGGAAGTAAAAGTCTCTTTGTAATTCTGCCAATACCAGCACCACAATCTAAGGCCCTGTGATTGTTTGTTTTTCCCTTACCTACCTGAAATAGCAACAAAAATATTAAGACTGCTTTTATTTACAAAAGTTTAAATTACATTTGTAACTATTATTAACATAAGAAAAATATAGTTGGCTTAATATGGTGATTTTTGGTGCCTACCGTAACATTTCTATCAATTAAATCCACAGTATAAGAAATGTTTGGAGACAAATATTACCTGTCACCTCCTAAGAACATATTAAGGCATACATAACATAAAATTAGTAAAATTGGTCAATCTTTTATTTTCAATGGCCAACTAACTTTAGTTTTGAAAGTTTGTATACAGTGACCAATTCACCTAAATCAAATTTTCAAGGACTTTATCCTGACCCCTTTATGAAAAAATTTCCCCAATAATAGCAGAAACTCGACACTGTTTGTCACACTCACTGTACAATAATACTATGTACAGTAGTCTGAGTCTCTGACAATAATTTAGAAAAGTAATGTAATACAAGCAAGGACTTATAGACAAGACTGTTTACTAGGTTTGTAAATCACAAAAATGAAATAAAATCCAAGGACAAATGTTCAATGTTGCAACGTAGCAGGGTGACTCAAATCTAAAAGCTCAGACCCACAATCTATCCGAATTTAGTGTGACCGAATTCTGTTCATCTGCTGTAAAACTAAATTTACAACAGGACAGAAAAAGATCGACGGGCAATAGAACAATAATATTATGCTTTTCCATATTAGTTTTAATGAAAATCAACCTTTAAAAATGGCCTCAGGAATGCTTTTGATCCATTGATATCTGTTGGTGATATTTTCTCGAATCCTCCAAGCATGCCGTCGACAGTTGGTGTTATTTGAGACCAGTACTCTTTTGCATCTTTGTAAAATTTCTCGTCGTTTTCAGGCCACAATTCTTCTTTCTCTTCGTGCTCATCTGCCATTCCTGAGATATGCAAAATAGCCGAATTATGCGCTAAAAACTCTAAATGTACACAGTAACGGAAGTAAACATGTGCATTAGTATATTGTTGTTGTTGTCATTAGTGCCTAAACTGGTTCCCGTAAATTTCTATTGTATATTGGTTCCCGTTCCAGGTTGCAGCGCACTGGTCAACGCGGTGCAAGCTAAGCACAGACGCTCCGGAAGTAACACCAGTGATGCTATATTACTATATAGCATCCCCGGTAACACGTACAGGTATTTGACACATTTTTCTTTCATATATGTTCATAGTATCTATAAATATAGAATAGATACAAATTAATGAACATATATGAAAAATTGAAAATTGTGTCAAGTACCTTTGGGAAGTAAGATAAGAAAGGTGTCATCATGATATAAATATACACTTTAAACAAAGACATATACATTACATGTATGTATAGGCCTTTGCTTTAAACAACAGTTATAACAATCACAGATCAATTAATGAATATCACAAATGATGGTAATCATATACTGTACATGTAATACTTTTATTAATAAATCAGTTAAAGAAAATTTCACAGAAATTTATTATAGTGTTAACATTTATATTGCTTGAACTAATATCACCAAGGACTTATGATCTGTGATATCAAGGACTTATATACATACATAAGTTATGAATGTATATAAGTCCTTGATATCACAGATGTTAACAACAGCAAGGACTTATATGTATATATAAGTCCTTGACAACAGATAATAAAATTAACATTGCACAGAATAATATTTTTCCTTGAGTTCCGTGAATATCCGCGAATATTGTCGAAGGTTTTTAATTGACGATGATACGTACGCATTACGTATATATATAATTACAGTTCATCAAAATGGTCAACAAGACGAAATGAAAAAGACCCACAACTACCGCGAATAATGCATAGATTTATGTATACGTTCCGTCAGTTCTCTCCCAAGTGAATGAAACTGGCGTCGGATTTATGGTTACTTTCTATGTATATATAGTACTTTCTACGGTAATAAATAATAAAAGGGTGAAAGTCTGAATGCAAACTGAACATTACCAGGTAGTTGTATTATACATTACAACTATCTGACATTACATAGGCTTGGTTCTAAAGCCACTTCTGAAAAAAAGGTCTGCGCCTTTCTTCTGTAAGAGAAAATGATATGGTGTTCCATCAAGACTCGGCTTCTGGTCACACTGCTAAACTGGCCATTGTTTCCTTCAACAAACACAAAGTAAATCATACAACTGCTGCAAAATTGATGCCAAAAAGCCAAGATGCAACACCCATGGACTTTGGTATTTGAGGCATACTGAATAAACTGTTTCATAATAAGTTGAAGGGTCTGCCTCTCGTGTATCATCTTTTCGCGAAAAAATCTTTCCGGTGTATTCGGTTCTTGTTGCTTTTTTGGTAACGAAGGTCAAGATGGAGTCGAATAAAGTGACTCCGTGGAATGATTATAATTATACCGCTAAATTGCCAGATTTTCTAACTGTGAATGGCATGTTCATTGGCATTGGTTTATACTACTACAATAACGTGAAGTTCATTAATTATGCTGGGGCATCTACCATGTTAAGACGTAAGAACTTTCATATTTTCGGATATAATTTTTTCGGATATAAACACCGGTTTCGCGAGTATTACACACTCAGTCTCTCATCAATTTTGATCAGTCATGTATTTACTTTTCATCTGATACAAAGTTCAGAATATACAGGCCATTTGGGGGGGGGGGAAACAAAATTAAGTCAAAAATATATGAAACTTGTATATAAAGACCTCTACCTAATCTGACTGATCACCAGCAGTGCTTTCAGCAAAGGAAAACGCTTGCCTCAAAGGATTTGTAACAAAAACATTCTAAATGAATGCTTTGTTATGTTTCAAGATGGCGTCCGGTCAGTTGTAAAACAGGGATTTAGATCAGAATGTACACAAAGCTGCAATATTCAACTTTAATTTGATACCCATAATGTTTTCTTTGCACACTAACTCTTTTGTGTTTGCAAACCTTAGCTAATGGTTTCCGCAAACAGTCTGTTCATTTAAAAACGTAAGCGGGCCGTCTGTTTGCAATCGTTTTGTAATGTTTTCTTTAAATGAACGCACTGCATATTTGTTGTAAATCTTTTTTATCAATCTTGAAAATGATGATAAATAAAGCAAGATATATTATGTGATTCTTAAATAAGCTTAAACAATGTCTGGAATATGAATTAAACAAACCAGTGAAACCACCCATATTACATTTAAGCTAGAAGTGTAATGCAATCTATTTACCCAGAAGATTGATCAGTACTCACAGTATTAAAACATTATATTCTAGCTGAAATATGTATAAAAAAGATGTACCGACTGTTCATCTAAATAAGTCAGATTAAATTCTTGAATATTTTTCAATTTAAGTGAAACGAGCAGCCAAGGGGTTACCATTATATATGTTGGGAGGTGCTTTGGTTGGAGGTGCCTTAGCCACAGTAAAAAACAATTATCTCAAAAAAAGGGTGGTGTATATGGAAGAGTATATTGCAACACATCCTGAGGATTTTCAGGAACTTCGTAAGTATAATCACATTTCCTTCCGGAGAAGATTTTGTGAGGGGGGGTGTCATCATTACATAATACACTAGTTTTTTTCAAATGTTATTGAAAGATTATAAACATTATATGAAATATCTTAGTTTAGATTAGATCATTTCAATTATTTAAACATGTTTGAAACTTAATAAATCAAATATATCTAATAAAGAGCATGTTTATTGTATTGTAGTCTTCTGGATTGCTCTCCCTGTTCAGTGTAAATATTTGTTTCAATGTTCTTGAGTACAAATCAATGGAGTAAAATGTTCACTTTTACATTTTTTGCAAACTTGAAAATTAGCCTGTTTATAAAGTTTGAGAACAAACTTGAACTCAGACACTGATCTCAAGTATTATAACCTTTGGCCCAGGTAAATTTCTTGTTTGTGAACTAATTAACTAGCTTTGTTAGTTACTGGTTTAGAATTCACTAGTGGTGCAGCGCTAGATATATACCAGTATATTGTGATACAGCGTTGGGCCAATATGTACCACAGTACGACATACATGTACCGCAAGGACATCAGTCTCGATACTAAACACAAAAGTTAGCACTTCTGCGCATTTTCCTCAAAGTTCTATTCCCCACACATACCCATAAAATGTCTAATTTTGACCCTGTCCTCATTTAGACGCTCGTTACGCTCAAATGATTTAATCTATGGATTACATGTTGCACTCATGATAATCAGGTATCTTTGAAAATAACCAAAAGTCATATCTTATGGTACGTAATCCAAAATCGATGATAATGCCACACATAACAAAAAGTAATCCTTATCAAATTTTGAGTAGTATATTATAACTGATTATTTGCATTTTCCAATAAACCTATCATGATACATTGTGCAGAACTGATAGTTTATCTACTGGTACTGATAAGCCATCTACTGGTTACACTATATGAATGAACTACCTTATACAGTTTATTTATTTATTATTATTCATATTTTAACTATTTCTAAAACATGGTACATAGGAAATATATTACACAAAATGGGCATATAAAGTTACAGCGTTCAAACAAACAAAAAGTATTACTAAATATACAAATTGAGACTGTAAAATTATTAAAGGTAAATAATATCAGTAAAAAATTGAAACCATGTCAAAAACGTTAAAATACAAGGGTAACACAAAAAAGGAAGTAAATCCTTATTTCCATTGTGGTCCTTTATAAAATTATATGTAAATAACCAAGAAAACAACAACAAATTATATTAGTATGAAAAAAAAATACAAATTTATCTTAGAGATAATTATTATCACAGAATAAAATTACTATCACAGAATTTACATCATTATCTAAGAATTATTGATATTTAAAATGTGTATAAAAAACAACTTCTAACACTAGCAAGCAGTTGTATCTCTATATTTAAATCTTGAGTTGACAGTGGGTTTAATTTCAATAAAGTTTTAGAATTGTTTCACAACAGAATTTTACAGTCTTTTCAAGTCCTTAATAAATACAATTTCAAAATGGATTGACTGGTTTTGTGGTCCTCTTGCTCAGCTGTATTAAATTTTCTATTAATTTATTTTTCTTTATTTTCAGCAAAAAAGAAGTTTGGCCAAATTCTTAATGAATGGCACCCATGTAGATAAATATTGACAGGACAGACTTTGTGTGCATGATATTTTTTATGTTTTCGTTAAAAGAAATTCCTGTACAAAAACATGAATTACAGTTTGGATATACATGACTAATATAATCAGTGAAGATATTAACATGTTTGCTTATATATACCAAACATTATCTGTGAATATTTTACCAGCAGTGTGTATTTTTATGGGTAGAAGACAACGCTTGTGCATGTGTACATTCTTACCAGAAATCATATTTATTGTGAATTTATTGATACACATTAAATGTTTACAATAAGCTGTGTACAAATTTTGTAAGAATACTTAGATACTGATTTGTTTGGATAAAGAATTGAAATAAAGCCATAAAAATTGTATGGTTGCTTTGTTGATTATGTTTGAACAAAACCCTGCCCGCTTTGCTCAATGGTACTGCATATGGCCTATGGGCTACATTTGTACTTGTTCATGTGTTTGAACCCCAAATTTGATCTCAGAGACTATAACTATTATAATGATTAAACTAAGTTGAAATAAAGTTTGTTTCAGATAAAAAAAATCCATTTACAGTTTAGGTGATGTTGGCTTGTATCTTGTTTTTGCTGTAAATTGATAATTCAGAGTAACTGACATGAACATAAATGTTGAAATCTTCGTACATCACTAAAAATAAACTAAGTGTAATACAGTAATTTTGTAATGCCAGTGATTATACTTAGTCATAATAATTTACAAACAAACTAATATGTCTTAGAAGTTCAAACCCGGGCGAGGTTCACACTGTCTGATATTACATCCTATGTTAAATTGTCCTCCATCTCTGAAATTTTTTGGGGTACAAGGTCGTTTGGCATTAGCTTGTGGATAGAATGTGGTTAGTACTGGTTAAGGCCTAAAAGAAGTCCAGGGAAGCTGGTTAGGATAAGTGCTCACCACAATATAACTGAAATACATAATAATTATAGTGTTGAAAATGGCGTTAAATCTGATGAAAAAAACAAATTGAACTTTGAAGTTTATAATTCGAACAAGTGTCATTGAATTGTCTGCTTTCTTGGATACGGGCCAAGATATCAGGTCACAGTGGACCATTTCTATGATGGTCCACTGCTAAACTTCCCAAGAAAGACGGCCCAACATTTTTTATTCAATAATTATGTTATCTACATCATGGACTATGATGTCAGGTAGTTGTATTTAGATACTACTACCTAATGATATATGTATCACTATGTAAACAGCCATGCATTTTGTTGTAGAATATATCGTGGAAAAAGCAATGTTATCTGACAAATTTTTTTTTCTTAAAAAGTGTAAAAAATATAAAACAAGGTGGATGTTCAGAAATTCAGCTCCACGTAAATGACACTCGTTTTTTATGTGCAGTTTGAAAAACAGGTCATATGGGAACACCCCATGGCGGGCAAGCTGGTGGCGTCCACACTCTAATTCAAACAGTTTTATTCGGATCCTCATCAAACTTGATGGAAATGTTTGTGGCCATGAGATCTCGGTCAAGTTCGATAACCAGCCCAATCGGCCTAGGCACTTCTGAGTTATGCCCCTTGATGCTTTGAAAAATGAATTATCACAGGCTTATTTTGTGACTTGGCTAGCACTCTTGTTCAGTGTTTTTTTAAATGAGTCAAGATAGTCTTCACACTTGAGACAGCTCTGTCAGGTTCTACTGAGCCTGTTTTTTAAACAATTAGAAATTACACGGGTAGTAAATTTCTCAGCGAAACAATGTAGCATGCATGTGTGATGAAAAGACAAGAAATAGTTGTATTTTTCTTTTTTTGTAAATTAATTTTTAATTAGCTCAAATACAAAAGATGCCAATTTTAAAATATTGTACATATATATCACAGGAAACAGCTAACTAATAATTTCAGCATATTTGAACAAATGCTATGTTTTCATGATCATCAGAAAAATATATCTCATTATAATCACTAAAAGGCCTACTGGTATTATCAATACATCACACTTTTATCAACACATTACATTCATGTCTGAATATTGCATTTAATACAAAACATTTTGAACAAAAAAATATCTATTGAAAAATAAATGAATATTTAGATACAATATTGCATAGTGTAAATATGACATGCATTTGAATGGAAGACATTAAATGCTATCACTATGAGAAACACTCAATAATATTCAGCTCAGCATGTTGTCTCATCAACAACATCAAAATTATATAGTTAAAAACAACAATAAATGAGACGTTTAATTCATGATATGAGCTGAGGATCACCAAGTTACATTTTAAGTAACTTCATAATATCTGATTATTTTAAATAACCTAATAACAAAATGTATATACAATGTATAACAAATCAGTGTAAACTTGTAGCTACATGTAATACCAGTATACATAGAGATTATCTCCAGTTCATTAAATTGTTTCAGAAATCAAATTTCCTTCATCATTCCTTATATGTCCAATATACATTGAAAATTCAACAGAAAGCATTGCACTTCATTGAAAGACATGATTGTGCATATACACAGTGCCTATACCATGTGACTTCATTAAATGCATGAAACAAAAAAATTCTCTAATACATGAAATTCATCAAATTTCGTCAGATAAAGTGGGCTCATACATATAATTTGCTTTGGAAAGAAATTGGTATATGTTTTAAGATTATTGCGAATGGGTATTTGAGTGACACAAAAATGCTGTGATATGCCATAATCTTAAAAAATACTGAGTTCTTTCCAAAACAAATTATATGTTAGTATCAGTTACTTTGTTGAGACGGCCCTTCAATTTATCCAATGAGAATTGAAAATGTTACCTGGACTGAGCGTTTGTTTACTAATTTTGTTCCACGCATACATGTATCATGGAAAGTAATGTTGTATAGGCATTATGATAAACACTGCATGTATATACATGTATAATAATAACATTAAATTATATATAATACCTATGTGATAGATATAAGCCAAAAACTGTCCATTATGTAAAATATTGGAGTGTTTGAGGCGCGTAGCACCGAATACACTCCAATATTTTACATAATGTGCAGTTTGGGGTTTATATGTAACTTAAATCATTTCGATAGGATTACACAATTCATTGACCATGACAATTTATCATTCTTAAAGGCATCCGTCAATACACTTTACTCATTAAAAGTCACTAAAGAAGGCTATTGGCTTTATGATTCATTTTTCTTGCCTTATTATGACAAGATAAATAGACAAGATAGCGTGTGAATTTGACTGCTCAAAAGCCGTTACGGTAGGTACCTTTAAATCAACTCTTTCAATCACACTGCACAGGTAGCACGGGGAATTTTATTCAAACCTGTTCGCATCGACTCAAGCCGTGTCATTCCTATGTATTCGTTGTTGGGAATGGGTTTGTAAAACAGCGTGGAACAATGTGGAAGATGTGAATAGGAAAAAAAATGTTTATGTAGGATATCCGTGTAACACTCATTTGATTTGATTTTTAATATTTTAAGGTATGAATTGTATTGAAAATTTGTTCATAATGAGTATTATGAAATTTGATCAGTTGATTCTTCACATTTATTTTTGTTGTACACAAAAGGCGGAATATAATGCAACAGGTGCGGGGCTTAACCCGCAATCTCCTGCTTGCAAGTCAGAAAGCTCTACCAACTGAGCTTATCCGGTTAACAATATTACAGCCATTTCATAAATACAAGTACAATGTACAGTACTGCTACATTCATCCTACTATTTAATTCAAATTAATTTATCACGACAATCAGAGGTTTCTTGACTAACCCAATCTTTGCTTCACCCTCAGTGTAGTATTCCAAGGTTGGTCTCACATTCATGGCACCAAAGGTAATAGGAAGAGGAAATTAATGTACCCGATGCGGGGCTCGAATCCGCGAACTACTTCTTGCAATCAGATGCTCTGCAAACTGAGCTAATCGGGCAGTTTATAGTACAGCCTGCTTATAAATTCGAGTACTATGATAAAGTACTGATGCATTTCAAAAGAACATGGACTTCTATACATAATTTTATATACAAGTCCTTGACAAGACTCGTAAGATATGTTTATTTTCAGATCATTACAGCATTCGATAATCTTACGCATGCGTCGGTTTTAGTGTCTAAATTTGAGTTGCAGTCCAATATGTCGACTACACTCCATTATTACAAAAAATAACGGACAGCTGTCCATTGAGAGTGATCCATTCATAAAATTATTGGACAGTGAGAACAAAAGGATGACGTCACAGGAATGATGTAAGGAATGTTAGTTACTTTTCATTATTTACAATAACAATATTGACAAGATATAATTGATTGTCATAAATGGTACATGTGAATAATTCAAAACTGTTTCTTTTAATCCAAAAGAGTGATCTTAATATCTACATTTTACTGTACAGATATATTTCAAATAAAATTACAGTCTGACCAGTGTTAGCGACCACCTCCGAATAAAGGCCATCCTATGAGAAAAGGCCATTCTTTTAAAAAACGTCATTGATTATTTAGGACAAAATGACTTCTTAAAGGTCACCTGTCCATAAAGGCCATATTCTGACTTTCCCAAGGGTGGCCTTTGTTCACAGGTTAATCTGTAATTAACATACAGAAGTAAAAGAAATGTCTCTGGAAGTTACAGTAACTAAGAAATAAGTATGATTGAAATAATCAACAAAATCTCATCTATATGCACCTATCTCTTTGTGCAGTCAGTATGGCCATATTGATTGTCATTACAGCAATCATTACTGATTTTTTTCTCTTACACACTAACAGCCAAGGTCATTCAATGGTGGCTTATCCAGATTCACTGTAACAGAAGAAGTAGACCCAAGGTAAAGACCTGGCTTGAACCACTGACCTATGTAAGTTAGCTGGAGCTCTTCCTCTAATGTTAGGAAAACATTTGGTCATAGGTGGGAACTCACTATCACTAGTCAGAGACCCATAATCACTCAACCACAGTGGCCCCTAATTAAGGCTAATGCTGGGTCAAACCAGACTTATCTAATCAAACATGGTATACACATGACTTGTAGTAAAACTTTACTACATGTAGTATAACTTCAAGCAATCGTGAAGAAGCAAAATTAATGATAGATGTGAAATTAGAAGTGTTAAGATATATAATTGGTTTGATTCGTTTTTTAACTGAACATATTTCTGTATTATTATGAATTATTAGCAGCAGGAACATGATATGAAGTTCTGAATATTAAAACATATGAACAATCGGCGAGGGCTGGTCAAAATGAAATCACATAAAGAAGTTTTTATAACAAGTGGACCTTCACTGAGGGCTGGTCAAGAAATCACATAATCATGTAGACTTTCATTGAGGGTTGGTAAAAAAATCATATAAACATGTGGACCATCATTGAGGGCTGGTCCAGAAATCATAAGTACAATCATTCTTTGTTGCTTTTTAAGTTTTATAGTACACTGTTCCATAAAAACTATTGCACACTCTTCAATCCTCTGTGAGGTGAGTAAATTACTGATCCAAATTGACACGATTGTACGTTATAACATACTCGGGATAAACTTGCTGACGATCATACACCACAAATTCTCGGAATATGTACTTTTCCTCTTCAACAACACTGTCGTATCTATCGTCATGGTTACATCCATCATCCTCACAGCCCTCAACACAACATGGGGGTCGTCTCATTTTTTTTGCCTTATTCGTCAAACAAATCTTTCCAAGACTTGCTTTGATCAAGAACATCTTCAAACCATGTGTCAAACGATTACTTCCTCTGTCATCTGAAACCAATGGTATCATAAGAATCAATCTTAATAATAAGGTATCTCATTATGAAGCAGAAAAACAGGTTAAATACTGTAAGGAGTTGTTACAAGGGGGCAGTCTTAATAAATAGGTAGTAGTAAAGAGAGATATCTCTTAAAACAAGCCCCTATATAGAAGCAATGCTTCAATTTTTTCCATCCTTAATTAAAACGTAAGAGTTATTGTATCTATTGTATACCGGTATTTCTTCTTCCTAGTCATGGTGATGTACATCTGTTGTTTTGCCCAGGGGGGGGGGGGGGGGGGCTTTGAGCTGACCCAAGGGAATTTGACATTTCTAAAATCTTGATGTCTTAACCCAAGAGACAACCCTATTAGTCTAAATCCCCATCCTAGAGCTTACTTGGTCTATCAAATGTGTCATAGATGTAAAACCCGGCTGAAGTCCCAGGACCTGGAGTCATTAAGTTTATCAAATTCCCACTTGTCGGAAATGGTCTTCTGTCTAAAGCCCTGTGTATGCCCGCCGCCCCCTGGGCGGGCCAAATATTGACAGGTGCATCAATTCGATAGCTATATGGTCATTTTAGGGATTTTAGGGCTGCCCAGGTTCTTCATCGTGCCTGGTGTAAAGCACTGACACATTCCTTGCATGTTTCCTGTGATTTTCAAGACACAGTACTTGGCTCTGTAACTGGGATGGGGACACTGAAACAGGATGTCTGAAAAGAATGTTGGAACATTTGTTCCTGTCAAAGCTTTGGTTTATGCTTAAAATACCTGTGTACTGATCAGCTTTTGTTGAACTTTCTGCCATGTAAATGGCTTTCCCAAATACTGATTCACCTTGTGACATTCTTGGATCTAGACCCTGAGAGAGCAAGCCTTCTACATGTTCCTTCTTTGTACCATGGAAGAAGAGACCTTCGTTAACTTCTTCATGAAGAGCAGCCTTCCACGCTTTATCTAAGAATCTGTCAATATTACAACCTCCATGTTTTAACCCAGGAATATCTGTAAGTTTGGTGAACATTTGACCTGCAAAGGAAGTAGACACTTGGTTTGACAAGGATCTGATCACAAACTGGTCAAGTATAACACAAGTAAAACACAAGTATAACACAAGTAAAACACAAGTAAAACACAAGTAAAACACAAGTATAACACAAGTAAAACACAAGTAAGTCATTGACAAGGTGAATAGTAAGAAAGCATATTGAAAACAAGAAATTAGGCATGAAGGCATAAAGCCAAACAAATAAGATGTTTAACAGAATATGAAAATGTATGTTAATCTGATAAGAATACAATGAAAAAGAAATTAGATCAATAACAAACCTTCACCAGCCTTATGGAACATGTTCTGCTTTTTATTCCAATACTCTTCATACAGATTTATATTCTCAACTCGCTGGACTTTAGTTACTTTAAGCCCTGTGTAGTCAAGTTCACCGAGACCCTGAGCATCCCGTCCATGACCTAACTTGGCTGGTTCCCATGTTCCCAAAACCAATTTCTCAACTTTCTTGAAAACATCTTTGTCCACATCAAGTAATTTGTATTGCAAGTCCCCCTTTTTATCCACTCTCCAATTCTTCACTGTTTTATTTGATGTGTACACAGTCCAGTGAGGCGGTGGGTATACATCTATTGTATACATATGTAAGCAATATTCGGGTGTACCTCTACCAGGGCTGTTTGGTGTAACGTGTCTAGGAGTAGGCACAGGAGGAGTTCTACCTGCTAATTTTTTGGGTTTTGGAGGGAGCGTCGGTCTAAATTTCCAAGCCTTGCATTCTTCGGTAAAAGCCTGTAAAACAAAATTCAAATTTTGAATGTAAACAAACTTGTATGCGCTCATTCAAGATTTAATCTCTCATGATGCATCAGAAAGCACATCTCTAGCTTCCTGTGATGTATAATTATTTACATCCATTGATTTCAAACATTTTCTTAAGAGCATCATTTCACCTTGATTTCTCGGATCAGGGAATTTCAAACTTAAAATCAGTCTTCATTCTCAAAAGAAATGCTCATTTTAAAAATATTTCTGTCCAAAAATGTTGATTACATTAGAGCAGTGGTTTAATAGAGACCAATTCAATCACTCCTGCTACGCACTTGTGAATTTATTCTTGTGCAGTGGACTGCCTGACCATATTTTATCAATGGATAAAATATAAGGACAGTGTTATAACATAAGTGTTAAAGACCATAAAATAAGGAAGGGTAGATTTTAACAATTTTCTACTTAAAAACCTTTTGAAAACTTTCTGTGACCATACTGGCATATTCATCATCAGATATTTTTGTTCTTTGAATTTTACCTTAAGAACTTTATAGTGGTGCAAAAAAAACTGTATTTTCATTTATTTTCGTTCAGCTCAATTTTAGTAATTTTAACTAAAATGGCTATTTTGTGGGGACATAAATTTGTGGATTTTTATTTTTGAAAAAGAATGCCTTATCTCTGCATTCGTATTCGTGGGGATTTGATTTCGAAATTAAATCCCCAATGAAAATTAATGATACCACAGTACTAAGTCAAGTAAATGTCAATGAGACTACCAGAATTTCTTTTTAGGCCTTTCTTATTAATTCATGTACAGTCAAACCTGTGAACAAAGGCAACCCTTGAGAAGGACAGAATATTACCTTTATTTACAGGTGGCCCTTATTTGGAGGTAATTTAGATTTAAATTATCAATGATAGTTTTTTAAAGAATGGCCTCTTTATTCACAGGGTGACCTTCATTCGGAGGCAGCCATTAGCACAGATTTAATAGACTGTACATTTTTTCAGATTTTGTATTAAAAGGATAATTTAGCGTAAAATAATACTTCATTCTGTACAACGTTTAAGGAAAAATCCTATAGACATCATAGTAAATTGAACAATACTAACTGACAT
Organism: Lutraria lutraria; assembly: GCA_964023205.1. Taxonomy (NCBI): domain Eukaryota; kingdom Metazoa; phylum Mollusca; class Bivalvia; order Venerida; family Mactridae; genus Lutraria; species Lutraria lutraria. The sequence goes on along the minus strand of OZ026833.1, from coordinate 42,892,189 downwards.
TTTATCATAAAAAATTTACCTGATAAATTCTGCCTTCTGATGACAATTTGTTGAAAACAACAATATTGACAGTACGTATAGATGTTGTTTTATTAGCAAGCCAGAATTTACTGATTGATTTAAACATCACTTTAGCAGCAATATGTGCAGGATACTTTAAATGTCCACTGCCTAATGTAGGAAAACTTATAGATGTTAACCCATCAGTAGTACCTCGCTCTAAACATTTGACAACAAGTGTTTCTAGGACCTGCAAAAAAGTTTATTGTCTCATAAGAGTTTAATGGTTAAGATATACAATTCTATGCATTGAGCTCATTATTTTATCAGAAAAGGGGCCAATAGTTCATTATTCTTCAATTGAATAGCATTTTCATAATGTAAAAGCAAAAGGTCCATTGATGTAACGCTATTATTATTGAACTAAGTGAGTAGACTTTTCTTGCAGCAATAAAGTTTTAATCCAACATAAATAAAGAACAAGAAAAAACTACACAGAATTAATCTGAACAAAGATAGCTACATGTACCGGTATTTATATTACCTGTTGTGGGTCAGTCCCACTTTCTGGTTTATCGTACCTTGGCAAAGCACCTAAGTACAAATTCTGACATTTCAGCTTGGCTGGCCCTAGAACCGCTATCTCCCCGTGCTGAATACCTTTAGGGTATTTACTCTGACATTCTGACTGTACGTCTGGGCCCGCCACATCCAACACATTCTTACTTAGTGTCCCCTTCTTTAAATCAAGACCCCTAGTACAACTTGTCATGATAACGTCAGTCTACAAATATAACATATTACATAAAATGGATCAAACCAAAATGTAACAAATGTTGGTAATATTCTGTATGATAGATTTTCATTACAATCATTTATTCCAAGTGATATACTCAAATGTGAGTATAATTTGTTATAGTGCAGAATTTGAGATGATAATTATAGTCCACAAGTTTTTTTTTTAAATTATACAGCAAAATTATTTGTATTTTCATTCTAAAAGGCAAAGATTGACACTGGCTCCTGACAGAAGCATTATTTCAAAGGCATCTGCCTTAATGAAATAACAACCCTTTTGTTTGATTGGAATTAATTGATTAAAAAAAAATAAAAATAAAAATTAAGTTTTTTCATTATGGTGATAAAAATCATTGTACATGTTTGTCAACTTACGGTTTGTACAGCCAGTGATCCTACAACTATATTAACAGAGATGTTACCAATCTTAGCACTCTTACAATCTGATGGACTTCTTACTTCTGAAACAAACAGCACATAATTATGTCTTATCAAGGCTGCCTTCAAAAGGCATGAAAAAGAGCAAAACCATGATGTTCATTCACATATAGCCCTTATTCATAAGTTTGATTGCAAGATCTGGTGAACATAATTATGTGAGTTAAAGGCAGAAAATAAGTTTCATTCACAGTCAGCCGAAGGGAGGGCGGTGCTGACCTGTGTCAAACAACAATATCTAAAGTTTAGAAATAAGTAAGAAAGGTATGCCGACAAAGAAAAACAAAATTTGGCGACCTACCTACCTAGTCAAATTGGTAATCAAGCATTTGAAAACATAAGTTACCACTAGTGATACATGTATTTTAAACCTAGTTTCGACCAAACATTTGCTGCGTAAAATTAGTATTACGTTAATGGGATCATCAAAAGAAGTTCAGTAATGTAATGAGAAATTCCTGGCCAAATGCTGAAAAAAAACTACATGACTTACCTACAGATCTCTTGCTGCAAATCTTGGTAAAAGCATCTATAGTGCCATAATCAGATGGAAACAACACAAACTTGATATTGGTCAGAGACGTTAATCTATTTCTAGAGCTATACTGTTCAACCGCTTGCAGCATTGTTGTAGCCACAAAATCTCTGTCGTAACCAAGATTTCCTGTACCGAGGGCAGGGAAAGCTATTGATGTATATCCAGACTCTGCTGCTTTTTTCATACATACCGCCATTACATTCTGTATTGCCTAAAAATATCAATATTTATATGGTAAAAAATGCATACATACAGGGTAATATAACAGCTGATATGGTACATTGCGAACTGTTTGTTTAATTGGTCAAGAAGCAATTAATTACTGGTAATACACCAACTCAAAATAGAAACATTTTCATAACAATACATAGTCAAACCAGTGTTAGCAGCCACCTCGGAATAAAGGCCACCCTTTAAATAAAGACCATTAATTTAAAAACTGTCAGTAATTACTAAGAACAAAATGACATCCAAATAAAGGCTACCTGTCAGAAAAGGCCACATTATATCTTCCCAAAGGTGACCTTTGTTCACAGGTTTAACTTAACATGTATTTGACAGAACTTTTGAGAGAACTTGTGATAAATTCCAAAAAAAAGGGACTTGAAAAATCATCCAATGGAATTTTTAGGGAATTCCGGTTTTCAGGTACCGGTAGTCCGGTTTACAAAATATTATTGTACTAGTATACATATATGGTGACTTTACATTTGTAGTTTTTCCTTCTTTCCATGTAGGCAAAAACAGATGATAGATTTGTTTGCATGATAACCTCCCACTTCCTGTGACAGCTATTTGACCAGCTTTCAGACCATCTTTGTACTTGTCATTGCATTCTTGTTGAATTGAGTTACCTCCCTTCCTCAACACTGCCTTTGAAGCAGATCCCTCCTTCAAATCAAGCGTTTTAATTGTGCTGTTCACAATTACATCAACCTGTCAAAGAAATAGAATAAATGTCATCATCACATATCTATAATGCAAATTTTTGCTTTTAACTTATGTTATTATTCCAGTGAAAGCATGTAAGTTTTTGCTGTAATTTAACAGTTCAACATTTTTGTCACAATTTATGGTAACACTTAAGTCATAATTATAAGCATTATGGTTCTAGACTACAGAAAAGTTAATATAATTGTAACAAAATTTCTTATAATAGATGTCATTATACAAGTAGAATAAATTATTGTAATATAATTATGTAAATGTTTTCTGCTGGTTTTAAGTACTGTATTTTCATTTATTTTCATTTGGCTCAATTTTCGTGGTTTTTACTAAAATGGCTATTTCGTAGGGACATAAATTCGTGGATTTTGATTTTTGAAAAATAAAATGCCCTATCTCTGCATTTAAATTCTTTGGGATTTGATTTTGTGAATGAGATGACTTACAAAATCCATGAAACTAAATCCCCAACGAAAATTAATGATTTCACAGTATATGATAGTGAGTTATCATTTTGATTCTCAAATACCAACATGTCATTTGTCTCTGCTTACATGTATACGGTATAACACAGTCTACCTTTCTCTCAAGACCACATCTATTAAGAGACAACTTGAATTCAGCAAACCATTTTATCCACTGAATTTGCATACTGCATTAAGTTATCACAGTTCAAGTAGATAGTCTCTAAATAGTCTCAGTGTTCTCCAGATGCCTCAGTGGCTAGCGATATCGTCTCCTACTCGTAATTCTAGTGCAGGCTATTTTTTGCCAATCAAAAAAATATACATTTATAGAACGGAAAAAGGATGATCTGTGACTAAAACCCCCTACAATTTAAATTATCCTGTCGGAATCTTCTGCTGAATACAAAATGATCAGTATCTAAGTTTTTTTTTTCAAAAATAAGAAATTACAAATGTAATAGTTTACAATCTACCTTTTCATTGACTATGTTTGCCTTCACAACATTAACTGTGATGCGTCCAAACTGCTTCACAAGATCATTGTCATCATTCGAACTATCTGTAAGTATAAAATTTGAAAGCTATCAAAGAAATCACATGAAAGTCACTTTAATATTACAATGATAAATACCACACTGATCAGTTTGAAAATTTTGTCAATAACTGTGGTAAAGATTCTAATAAGGTCAAAGACATTTTTTTTTCAACACGTAAATACATTTTCTTAACTTTATAGATATAGTTCAGGAAAATATCCACAAGAAAAAAGATGAAAACAATTTAATGCCATCAGAAAAAAGTGTCAATTCTGAATTCTGTAAGAGGAAAGCAGGAACTTTTTAAGTCTGAAATTCAGAAAAATAAAAACTTAAAGTTGTAAATTCTACAGCTTTTCAAGTTTCAATATGGTCTAGCTGCATTTTTATGATTTTATCCCCAAAATATATTTCAGCAATTTTAGATAATTGCTTACACAAGATTAGATCCTACACTTTCATGTGCATTCTAAATATACATGTACTGGTATATCTTTCAGTTTTTCCACTGGGGTTTAAGATAACACCAGCAACAGGAGTCAATTAGCAATCTTTTCAGCTTTAACAATGAAAGAAAACCCCATCAATGTGAAATTTGTCTTTTTTGGGGTCTTTTTTTACGCCATGTATTAGCCTCATCATAGGTGGCATCGGGCTACTAGCAGACTTCGCGAAAGGCGAAAAAATCTGCCGGACATTCGGTCTAACAAGTTTAAAAATTCTGTCGGACTGAAAGGAAATCTGCCAAACCAAAAACAGTAAACAAGAGTATATGTGTATACATCAGGTAATAAGTTGCCGGATAGCCGGTCTGATGAGATAAGATTCTTTATCGGACCGACACACAATCCATCGGACATATCGTTCGGTCCGGTGCCTTTTGCAAAGCCCGTACTAGTCAAAGACCAATGCCATGTGACCATGGTGCCCCCCCCCCCTGGTTTGTCCTTGAGTATAACTATAATAATAATAAGGATGAGTATTAAAAACAGCATAAAATTATAAAACTGGTAAATGACAAGGACTTATATACATACTTATTTCATACATATTGTATATAAGTCCTTGAAAATGATAAAATAATTACAAGAGATATAAAGCATTTACCATCAACAACAGAGGGAGTTTTAGGGGTAATATCACTTAGGGTAAGGACTGATACATCATCTGCCATAGCTCCATCTACAGTATCACAATCATGACTTGACAAATAATCAGTAGAAGAGCTTTCACTGTCACTGTCACTGTCTGTCATCACTGCAGAACCTAGGAATACATGTAAATAAAAAAGATCATTTAAAACAATGATGGCCATAATGGCCCTATATCGCTCACCAGATAAAGACTCTTAAAGAAAATTATCAAGAGCCTTTGTAAAATTAAGTGACCCAGGGGCAGGGCCAATTTTGACCCCAGGGTAATAATTTGAACAAACTTGTTAGAGGTCTACTAGATAATGCTGCATACAAAATATCTAGGCTCTAGGCATTGTGGTTTCAGCCAAGAAGATTTTTTAATTTTCCTATATAAGCCTATATAAATCAAGTGTCACCTGGGGCGGGGCCAATTTTGGCCCTAAGGCAATAATTTGAACAAACTTGGTAGAGGTCCACTAGACAATGCTACACACCAAATATCTAAGCTCTAGGCATTGTAGTTTCTGACAAGAAGATTTTTAAAATTTCCTATATAAGCCTATATAAAATCAAGTGACCCCTGGGGCAGGGGCCAATTTTGACCCTAGGGCAATAATTTGAACGAACTTGGTGGAGGTCCACTAGACAATGCTACACACCAAATATCTAAGCTTAGGTGGTTTAGGACAAAAAGATTTTTAAAGTTTTTCCTATTGGTTGCCATGGAAACAAGAGTTTTTAATGAAATTTAATTTTTCTGACAACTTTGGTAGAGCTTCATGCAAGGAACATCCATGTAAAGTTTCGTTGAAATTGGCCAACTGGTTAAGAAGGAGATGTTGTTTAAAGCAATTGTTGACGCACGCACACACACACGGACGACGGACATCACACAATCACAATAGCTCACCATGAGCACTTTGTGCTCTGGTGAGCTAAAAAAGAAAAGACATTCATCCAATGTAAATGAAATGTAAAGAGAATTAAACAATTTACTGCTCATTCATTTGTATACAGTCAAACCTATGTTAGTGGCCACCTCTGAGTAAAGGCCACCCTGTGAATAAAAGCCATTCTTCTAATGATTGACTATTTAGGATGAAATGACCTCCGAAAAAGGCCCATCTGTCAATAAAGGCCACATTTTATCTATAGGTAGAGCAGACATCCCTTCATTTACTTAGTTTTGCTCTTAAGATAACACATATTTAGATTCTGTTAATGATCTATGTTGCATGCATAGTACTGGTATAAATTCTCTTTTCACACAATCAGCAAGCTACAGTTAATCTGGCCAATTAATTTGACTCTTCAGATAACTTGTTTCTTACTCAGACAATTAGAAAATGTCTCACCATGAACAGTCAAATTGCCTGGACAATAAGTAAGTTAGTAACCTAGGCCAGAGATCTACCCATTCCCCTACTTTTCTACATGATGCTTAAATCAAAGATGGGAAATAAAACCCAATCCAATTTGCAGTTAAATCTTCATGCACCAATTAAAGCTACCCTTGGGTTTCAAACCCCTGAATGGTTTTATCAAGGACTTATACACATGTATGATTATAAGTCCTTGATTTTATCAAGCTATGGCTCAATACCACAACACAACAAGGTTTGATACCTTATACAGGTGTTATAATAAGTAATCTGAAGAGTCATGCAGTCGAACTACTGTAGAACTGGTTTTATTCGCATTAGTTTTATTTTCGCTAATATTCGCAAATCGAATACCTCGTGAATTCATAAATGTCGCAAATAATTGCAGAGTTTTATATATTCGAAAATGGGTATGTCCGAAAATATGCAACTTCAGACGGTACTAGTATTTTATGTTTGTAAAACATAACTTCCACAACAACCCCAAACTATTATCAAGCTATTGTTATTATTCTTTATTAGAAACAAAACACTGCATCACAGCTTAAATGTCAAACAGATCACGTGTGACACACAAATATCAAAGCAATTGTTACGTGAGCCTGTCTTTGATCGCACTTTAATCCTGCCTGAAGACGTTGCGAATTTATAAATATGTGAATAAAGAAAACAGCTGCTTTTTAACAAAAAACGTGCCAGGGAGAGTGACCATAAAAACTTAGTATGGCTACTGAAAAGTCCAACTAATCAGACTATTTATAATGGCGAGACACTTTTCAATTTAACCCCGTGAAATTGGCCTACAGAAAGCCGAGAAGGTAAGGACATAGCCTACTGAATAGCCAAACAGGACAGTACCAGTAAAACCTTTACTGTGTCCATCTACATTAATGGCACGTAACCCAGTCCAAAAGTATCTGACATTTCTATCTATCTTCCTTTAATGCCAAACCCCTCACGGGGACGTAGGCATGACACACGTCAAGCTCTGATAAAGAGAGTTAAAGAAAGTAAAAGCTGAAATAAAATAAGAGTAAGAATATAGATTAAAGTTGTTAAAAGTAAAAATAGATACAGTTTATGTGACTATGGTGCAACTTGTACAATACTGCTTACAGCAGCATTGAACTGTTCTAGGGTCAGAGGGGTAGGGGTGTCTGGCGGTAAGTTGTTCCAGTGGAATACTGTCCTACCCAAAAAGGAAGACTTGAAGTAATCTGTAGTGGCACTGATTAACCTAAAGCAATGGGGATGTGAATGTCGAGAGGTACAGGGAATGGGGATAAGGTAACCTGTTGTGGGAATGTCCACAAAGCGGTTTGTAATTTTATATAGGAGGGACAGCCGACTGTCAATGCGTCTGAGGTCTAGGCACCTCATGTGCAGGGATTTGAGCATCTCTGTAATACTGGATGTTTGTTTATAATCATTCTTAATCCATCAAGCTGATCTTCTTTGAACAGATTCAATTTGATCAATATGGGCTTGGATATGGGAGGACCATACCTCGGATCCATACTCCAGCTGGGGTCTGACTAATGTCTGGTAAGCACTGGCCTTAAGGGCTTCGGATTTGACCTTGATGTTTCTTTGCAAGAAACCTAATGTCTGATTTGCCTTTTTTGTTGACCTGTTCATGTGTTCCTCCCACAATAGGTATTTGAGATGTCCAAGCCTAGGTAACAGGCCAAGGTGACAGATTGGAATAAGACTCCATGTAAGTATTTTTTTTACTGAAACCAGTAGATAAACATAGTACCTATTGTGTAGGATAAGGATGTTTCCTTTTAGTGACGTGGACAACCTGGCATTTGGAGGGGTTAAATTCCATATCCTACTCCAATTCACATTTTTCTGGTGTCTTGAGATCATTTTGGAGTGTGACTGATTCATTTGCAGACATTAGGTACATGTATGTTGCTGTATCGTCCGCAAATATGTGGACCTTGGAATTTATGTTCTGTGGGAGGTCAATAATGTAGACTAGGAAGAGTAGGGGTCCCAGTACAGATCCCTGGGGAACCCCGGACGGGGCAGGAATGACGTCAGAGCTAGTGCCATTAAGGACAACAGACTGGAGTCGATTATCTAGGAAGTTTTTTACCCATTTTAAAGTTTGACGTCTGATTCCATACGAGTGCAAGACTTTGTAAGACTTTCTCATTGCTGACCTTGTCGAAAGCCTTACTAAAATCTAATAGGATGAGATCTACTTGCTTTTTATTATCTATAGATGGAGGTTACTAAGTCGTTTACAAGCATGATGAGTTGGGATACACATGACCTTTTCTCTCGAAACCTGTGATGTAAGTGATACAAGATGTTATGGTGGTTTCTTCTTGGTCTGGGAGGGGAGCTCCAGTTTCATCATGGACATCTTAGAGTTTCATTTTACAGAGGGATGAGAGCCTAAAAGGGGATTTAGGGCTAAATACAGATTGAAACTGGTGATTTAGGACTGTGACTTTTTCCTTGTCATCATGGTGGAACCTATTTTGGGCTTTTAAGGGAGGGATGGATGACAATTATGCTTTAGAGTGTTTTGTGAGGCAGTTTAACCTGTTATTATTTGGCATGTTATTATGTCAGGTATCTCTGGCAGAGAGGGGCCTTTTTGGGGGTGGATGTTTGAGCCATGGAAAAGGAGATGTTGCTCAAGTTTGAGTTATTGAGATTGTTAAAGGGGTTTGGTGTTTCGAGAGAGTCTACATGTAAGGATGGGACTGAGCTATTGGTAACATTGATGTTATCACAAATGATGCACTTCCAGACTGCAATCCCAGCTGTTGAATCACCAAAGCGGTCATACCACAGAGAGTCATTTATGTTCAGACAGTCGGCATGGTACATATCAGTTTAGGCACTTGTCACTCTGGATCCTAACAGTCTCAGGTGACAGGGGTTTCACAATTTCCACAAGGGAAGACAAGTCAAGTTTCCTTCAAGGTAGACTCCAGTTTGGATAGGGCCTGGGTTGCTCTTAACATCAGAGCTTATGGCTATAAGTAGGAGAAAAAGTAGGGCTACAGACTTACATATAGTGCCTTACCTTTTAATTTCTTATGCATACCGGCAAGTATGGTACGTTTTAGAATTTTCCACATTTTATTTGTTTGGATGAAAATCGAGAGCTGAAAACAAAAACTTTGCTGAAAAGGGGAGATTGTCAGCGTGCCAGACTGGTTAATTTGTTGATGATGTTCTTGCTGGTGTATTTATTAAGGTAACAAAGGAAAACAAAAATGAAAAACTGTGTTAATTGTACATTAAATATAAAAATTGATTGAATATTATTACATAAATAAATTAAAAACATGTAACAAATTAAGGGATCATTTTAACCCTGAAATAGGAATCGTTTGTTAATAAGATAAAAAGGAAGTAGATCTACAGTAGGCTACATCTAAATAAAATATTGTACAAAAAACTGAAATGGTCTTACCGTACACTGACATAATATGTAGCTGATTGATGCATTGAGTTGTAACTACATTCGATAACCTTGTAGAAAATGTGTGTGCGTCTTAAGTGACATAAAAATGTCTCCATCACTCAAAATTTAGAAAATATGAAACAAACTCAAAACGAAAGTAGAATCGCGAAATCGAAAGAAGAAATTAATTTGCTATTTTTCAATACCTGTCAAAGAACACTTCAAAAATCAAATCATCAAAAATTCAGCCTGTACACAACTCATCGAACAGTGGAAACCAGTCCAGGAACCACATTACAGAAATTTACAAGCCCGTGATCTGGTTTTCCAACCTTTACGTCAAGTTATTAATGCGCATGCGCTGCTGATGACTGAATATATACTACGGAGGACTGGTGTGCCATCTTTATGGCCCGGAACAAGAAAATAATTGGCCGGTAAATTTCTGTAGTGTGAGTCCAGGAAGTTTTCCACTGTACGGGAGCGCTTACTGTGGCCTTTAAGTCATTTTCTATACATATTGCATTGCTTATATCTCGGAATTTTCCTTATGTTTCCTTAAAAGTGTAGGTTTGTCACAAGATGAAAGGGCATCACTTGTATATATGCTCTTGGATCACCAGAAGAGAAAAATATTTTTACAGACTGCAATACATTGTATTAGTATTCGTTCATATTTTGAATTTTATGAGATATATCACTAGCGACACGAAGCGGAGTGCAGTGATATGTCGCATAAAATTTAAAATCTCTGAATGACATGAATTGTCTGTTAATATTGGAGCAATTTTTTATCCATCTGGTAGTTATCCTACATTGATCTGGTTGACTTTTGTCTCATATGTGTTAGAATAAGTTAGCATAACTGTTTGTTTATGATGTATTAATGGTCACTCACCTTTGCAGTATCACACTCTATAGTTATCTAATACATTTAAACTATTTCGCTCCTTTACACTATACGTTGACATGATTGCTAAAATTTAATGTTGTACCGTAAACAGTTACTTTATACATATCGATAATTTACTTAGTCTTAAATTTCTCATAATAATGGATCTTGAATTTGTAGTAATATCTCATGTTTAATAATTTCGAGCTTGAATTTCACATGTAAATTGTATATATTATTTGTGTAACTTATAAATATTGTGCTCTTTTTTATATCTAATGCATTGGATCATGTGACCAGAAACATGTCTACATTACAAATATAGAATCTTTAATCTTGAAATATTTTGAGTAGAATTCACAATACGTATCTATGATGATAGAACTAATTCGTGCATACTTTTATAGGAAATAGTACTATATGTATAAAATCAACAAACTTTATTCAGAGTTGTCTCTCTTGTTCCACTTAAAGCACATTTGCTTGGTTCATGTTGCTGTATCTACTGTAATAACAGATTTTCTGCTATAATTATGTAACTTTTGTCTAGCATTTATACTATGATACAGCTAGCACGTTTCTACGCCCGTCAGTGCTGAGTTAGGTGTACACTCGAATGTACATGTGTCTATATAAGTCTATTATACATGTTTTATGGATTTTTACTATAAAATGTTTAGCTAACTTCGAAGTTTTTTTCATGTTACGTCTTTATTTTGCCTTGCAATAATTCATAAGACAAAAAGTCTACATTTAAAGTACAGTCAAATCTGTTAATAAGGCCATCCCTGAGAAAGACTAAATGTGGCCTTTATTGACAGGTGGCCTTTATTTTGAGGTCATTTTGGTCTTAATAGTCACTAACAGTTTTAATAGAACGGTCTTTATTCACAGGAAGCCCTCTATTCGGTGAAGGCCGCTAGCATAGGTTGACTGTATACCTTACGGAGGTACTGGTATCAAGTTAGTTCCGTTACAAAATAATAAAATCGTTAAATCCACAATCTGGCAGATTTATGATTGAATAAATGACGTGATTTACAAGATTTTAACTCACTATTTATACAAAACAAACAAATGAATAGGAAATTTACGATAAATAACATTAAACATTCCTTTATATTGACCAATTTTCAAACATCATCAAATCAGATAAAAAATCCGCATGTATTGAACTTAAATATACGCTAATAAAAGTTTAAATGGATTCATTGATCACCGGTTGGAAATCAGTTGGTATTTATATAGTTTGTACAAATAAAACTTTTCTTTAAGGCCTGAATGTTAAATGTTTACTTTGCGAAGGTTTTCTTCAAACACGAACCAGTGTTATTGAAGACGAATACAAGATTTAAACAGATAAATTTAACATACACAGATAGGCCGATATGTTTCACATTTAACTCGTCATCAGTATTGACAGAATGTCAATTCATAGCTCGAAGTAGCAACGTTGAGTTTTCATGTCGATTGAAATAAATACAGATGCAACGGTCCAAGTTTGAAATTGCTCATTTGACATCCGTAGAATTCTTTCTGGATATATCGGCTAATTGACGAAAGTACCGTAGCAACTTAGTAAACATATTGTTTTACATCGGAAGTCGGTTGTTTTTATACTATTAGATATTTGAAAATTGAAAATAGATAAGATAAATATTTTGATAATGCCAATGTGTCTTTGACAAATGATCCATTACAATTTTCCTGGTGATTAAAACTCGAGAATGAAACGTGATATAGTCCCCTCAGAGGACACGTGAAAATAGTTATAAAATATCGGTGTATGACATAGATTAACTAGCGTGAAGAAGCAGCGAAAATATCAAATAGTTATTGGAAATATTGAATGATTTATTTATTTATTTACGAGACGAGTTCAAGTGTAAACATCAGTTTAGTTTATACACGCGCTACTTCAAAATCTTTTCATCTGAATATATCAGCACTGCTTATAACTGAAGTAGCACTTGTACAAATTAAGCTAGGCTGACTTATGTATGATATTACGGATTTTGTGACAATATTTTAGCGAAGTTTGAAAAAAGAAATATTTAAACTTGGGCTGATTTTTAAAAATATTTTTGTTACGTTTTTCTGCTTAGCAAAATGTATGCTTTACAGAAGTGAAAAGGGAAGATTAACTTATTCGTTTTTCCCGTTTGATGTATGAAACAGTTCTAATCCAGTATAATACGAATATACTTAAATGTGATATCTTCAAAATAAACGATTTTTTAAATATGTGTCTAAAATGGAATATAATTTTATCAAGCTCACGAAAGTGTGAATATTAATTCTGATATATAAGGGTTCTGTGAGGATTTATATACGATGATGCAGACGCCGGTATTTTTAACGGAACCGCCGCAGATTCAAACTAGCCCGTCGCCAAGGAAACAGAAGAAAAAGACGGAAAAGTCACGGAAACGAATTAAAGTCGTAAACGATTGCCTTCGTCATGAGGAAAATCTTAGCTTGGTTCCTGCAGACACGGTGGCCGTAAAATCCACGCGTCATGAAAATAAACAAACACGAAACCAGGATACAGCGAGATCGGTTGGTATTTTCGTTAAATAATTATTGTGTTTATTTATAATTATCATAATTATACCAAATGTACATGTATTTATATACATCTCATTTTACTAACGTTTTAACTTTTTACTTATTATCTTCAAGCAAAAAATGTTGTAACATGTTTTATCTACAGTTCCACGATTTACAACCTTCAAGTTGAATAAACAATATTTTAATATCTGTTTCCTCAAATGCATTATTAAAAAAAATGTAAGGTAATCTCCTACCTAGATTATATCTGATTTATTGCCCTTGAATACGACAAATACTGACACTTTTCAAGGTTAACATTTTGAACATATAAGTACATGTATGTCTGCTTTTGACATATGAGGTATACTTTTGCTTTTTTATACATTCACAAATACAACCAGGGACACTATATTATACTGTCCTTGATACAATGTATAATAACACTTCTTTGGTACTTGTATACGTTACATTTAAAACAAACTAAGATAAACAGCATATAGTTAGTTCATTGTGCTACTATACAGAGAATGATACGTGCACATATAATGATCTAACATACACAAGAAACAAGTGACATAGATAAAGTCTAGGTATACTGCTCAGATAACGTTTGAATCCTTCAATCATGGCCAGTCCATATTTTATTCATCTCAAGTGCACTTATTCATGATAAGATATATGTAATATTTCAAATCTGTAACAACTAGCTAAGTGGTTAACAATAAGTTGATTGTTTTACTGATAAATTGTTTACCTATGTACTTTAACTTATCAACAATGTGTCCGAGCAATGACGTACGAGCATGACGTACATTACTCAGGGAGAATTTGCTCTGAACTGTCAATAAATAATTATATTTTTATTATCTCTTCCAATTTACATTGAATTATTTTCCGGAGCAATGACTAATATACTTATAACTGTCTCTTTTGAATGTATGTCGACCCCTTCGAATATAGATTGAATAATTTTTTCGAAGCATGGATTCGTCCTTATAACTGTCTCTTTTAGATGTATATGCCTCTTCGGATATAAATTGAAATGTATTTTCTTATGCAAGACCATTTTCATCTTCGGTATCTTGCCGTAAATCGACTCAGTAATGCTTTGTTATTGTCCAAATGACATTTGAAACGAACTTTTATACTGTTAAGAAATTTGATGAAAATCGTTGTAGAACTTCTGGAATGAGCATTTTATCAGAGGTTATATGATATTTATATGTAGTGTCAAGCTTCAAAAGATTGTTACAATTTTGACATTATGTTTGAAGCAGCTACAGTCGTAATAAAGGTTGAAACATCGGTTCAAATTCATGCATCATTTTTATTGCCTTTTGTGCTTGAAAAAAAACTGATTAAGTAATATATAGGGAGAAAATGATGCATGTACTTCATTATTAAGGCATAGTTTGTTAACAGGAATTTCATGGACGAGAGCTTGCCATTTTTATTGAATATTTTTAATAATACATGTATGTACATTATTAATAGTAACAAAAAGTCCCAAGACATCTATTAAATCACATGACTAAGCATAGTTTGTACACACAGGAATTTCATGGATGAAAAAGTTCTTTTTTTATTAAAGATTCTTAAACGATGGCACATTTTTAGCGGTAATAATAAGTCCCAAGACATATATTAATCACATGACAAAGTAATTTCAGACTTGAATGAGTTTGTTTATTATTAATTTTTGCGACAATCACTGACTACTTTGCGGAATACAAATTCCGAATGTCTCAGTGGATAGAGAATGTTTTTCATAAACTTAATTTAAATGCTTGTTTGCTCTTCAAGAGGTGGGGGTAGCTTAACTGTGATAGTATTGAACTGGTACCCGTTCCTAGTATGTTCCGCACACAATTCTCTTAACTCTAGAAGAGCGTACGCGGGAACCATTTCATCTTAGAAGAGGCATTAATTGTTTTGAAAATACTTTGAAATTTGCACAAAATAACGGAAACGTTCCTTCCTGAAGAATCCATCAGCTGATTTATTGGTTTATAATCGACTTACGTTTATTGTTTCTTAGCATCACAGGATCAAGATATGATTAAATATATACATGTAGTCAAAGTGAAAATTACGTAGTGTCATTCATTATAATATATTATTCATGTAGTGGACTACCATTATCGTGCGATATGGTATATTTATAGGCAAAGCGGGGGAGACAGTTGCCAGTTGTATATACATATGCCGATTTCTAAGACAAAAATGTAATAAAAAAGTGTGTTTTTTTTAATTTGCCATTACTCTTTATATAGAGTACTTACTGTACTTTGATTAATGACGTGGTTTGATTCCACCTTATATAATATGTTTGAAATGTTGTATAAAACTAATTGATATAGGATGAGATTATTCTTTGCTCCTTTATGACTTCTTAATGACGGTGGAAATAATAAAACATGTTTTTTTTATTTTCACATTTCTTAAAGGAGCTGAAAATTTGTCTAGATAATGATTTTATAATAACAATACTTCATGTAGGTTCAAAATGCGTTAAAACTTTATTTATTACAATATTATAACAAAGTTTTCGTAAACATCAGAAACTCATTTGGTTTTATAGATTTTATAAATGCGAAACTCTTATGCATTTCATAACACCATCAATAGCATTTCTGTTCATTTTTTTTTAAAATTGATTCAATTCAAACATTATCAATAAACGATTTCAATAAGTTTATTCATTATAAATCGAATCTAGATGCGAAATCGGTTCAGTTTATTCAGATACACGCATGTTTATTCTCATTGATATAATATAAACCCACATTTAATCATATAACACTTCTCACGATGTTGCCGTGTATTTATTTGAGATTAAAAATATGACACCAAAATTGTTGAAATTATATAAACGTCGTCATTCCGTCATATCTATTTTTATCTATTATGCATAAAAAGCATACATTTGCTATCAACGTAGTGTTTGCGTACGACGAGAAATCTTATACTGAATGTGATTTTACACTTAAGAGTTTAAACAAATATTGTTTGAGGAAATGATAAAATGTTTTATATCAATTCATATCCAATTACAAAAAAGGCATTAAAAATAACGATATGAAAAATCAGCAAAATGTATTATGCCTTTAAAAAATGAAAGCTCGTACACTTAGGTCAAGCTTGGTCAAGGTAGAGCGTTTACTTAATGGACCTCTGGTTTGTGGGTTCAAGCCCTGGGCGCAGAATATGATCACGGTGTTGGTCTGGTTCTAGTCAATTTGTCAACAGCCATCTATCACCCATCACTGGTGATCCGAGAGATGCATGTAGAAAAGTTGACAATTTCTTGCCAAGAACAGCAGACCCGTATAAGAAGAAATTTCAGACGGGGAATATTTCAGATTTGGTCTCAGTCATAACGTGGGGGTTAGTTATACATTAGTCCCTATGGCAGCCGAAATTATTGCGTGTTAGGTTAGGAAAGGTTAGGAAATGTTTCCAAGAAAAGGTAATGGCCAATAAGTATATATATATACGGTAACACTTCGTTATCTCGAGGTGTCATCGGACCAGATTTATTGCTCGAGATAAACCTGGTGCTCGTAATTAACTGGTTTTGTTTGTAATGAAAACAATGCTGTTGAGAATCCGAACAAAACATATTTACATTGATTTGGATATTTGACGAACCTAAGGTGAAGAAACAACTGAATTCCATGATCGGAATGACCAACTTATAATCCTGAACGACGTTTTAAGACCTTCAAATGAGCCCATACTTGCCATATCTGTGTTTTATGTAAGTCTTGTATAATTGAGCATCAATAACGTATGTACATGTGGTTGCTATCATTTTGACATCCGTATAGTGCTTGTTGTACGATTTTTCGAATTCAGGCAGAGTATAAGTATGACCTGCTAGATAATTATTTAGACTTACTTTACAGTTTAATCCATGTATTGTATTGTGTCGTAAATGAACAGAACGTATTAGTGTGCCATCCGCGTATGGTGTTAATTTGCATTCGCGAAATTACATGCTATTTTATGACAAATGTACCTAAACATCGACCACAGGTACACAAATATATTCAGTTTCAATTAGTATTTTCTATTGAACTGATCTGATGAATCAATCGGAACTCCTCGGCGTTTGTCGGAAGAAAACGCGTATTCTCAGCGACGGAAATGTCCGAGTAGTTACGACTGCCGAAGAATAGGTAGTCTGGTACCCGTCTCCAATCTTACAGTATTGGGGACCCCAATACTGTAAGATTGGAGACGGGTACCAGACTAAAGAATAGGGTGAATGGATCGATTCAGATTTATTTCTCACGAACAATATAATTAGTTATCTCGAAAAATAATTATACTTATCTCATGCAATAATTAGAAATCTCATAAATTGTCTGTTTCCCCCGTACATAAGGTGTCTTCATTTGTACGTGTTAACCCGTCAAGTTAGTAATTTCCGGATATACATGTATATTAAAAATTAACGTATCACAAGTTCAATAGTCTCCGGATATGATGTATTGTTCGGACAACACGTCATGGATGTTTATTTATGCTTAGGGACACTTTCTATTCTATACTGGGATGCTAGTAATGGGACAATAAACATTCTGCGACTATTTTATTAATCTTACGTATACAAAGTTAAAAAGCTGATTGGAATATTAATGTTATGAATCTATATTGATGTTAGAAGACTTCGTGCTGTGTTCGTTCTCAGTTAGCGTACAAATATCTTTCTATACTATACCAACAGCCGGGGCTACTTAATATCGACTATGCGTGTTTTTAATTAAAGTTTAAAGGTCAAATGTTGTGAGAATTTACCATGAAAGACGTCTATATTTTACGAAATTGATTTCTGACCCACTAGAGAATTGTTGCGGTATTTGAGAGATATGCGTGAAAATGAAATCCATCTTACTATAGAATGAATAGCGTTTATCTACGTTATATTGAACACAATTTTAAAGGTCAACGAATTCAAATCAATGACAGATAATTCGTGAATAATAAAAGCCGCAATGTAATATATTGCCCACTATCTATACTTGATTGCATTCAATTTTATTGAAAACTGTTTCGTTATGTATCAATTTTATGATTATTTGAGACAATCACGCAAATGTTGATTATTTTCTTGTTTCAAAAAGATAGGCCAAGCTTACGTGTCGCCGGGTTGGTCTCTGTTGGTTTTTGGTCTACATACAGTTTGGAGAAAAGAGTACAAATGTTTATATTTCCTGCTAACTTAATCATAAAATCAAGCCTGCAAAAATGACATTGAAATTAGCTTATAAAAAGGTCTACATTTTACTAATTAGTTCAACTTCATCGTTGAATAGAAAAAATAGCATCATCTGTGCCAATTGTTTCTTTATAGAATTACAGTAAAGCGCAAAACTATCATAAAATAAGGAATACATGATCCACAGGTTTAAAGTTTTGATCTATAGATGCATATACAGTATATGTACTTGCACAACATTTTTCTATTTTCACTAATGAAGAGGCAATATAGGACACTATTCAATTAGATTAATTAAACATTTATATTTCTACTCTTTAATTGGTGTTATGTTTATTATTTGAAGTTTTATTATAAAAAAAAACATATGACCGTCTTGGTTCTAAACCACTTCTTAACCACCTCTAAACCAATTGTCAAATTGTTCAAAGGCAGATAAAATTTCAAATAAGGGCCTTGTTGGTACTATGTGAGAAACAGTTAGTCCGGGTGCCACAACAAGTATTATTTTTAACATGACCTTACTTGAGATTGATACAATCTCATTACAGAAAATAACATCTTTAGTCACGAACACTATGAATATCTCCTGTATTTATGACTCGCGTGCGATATGTTGATAACCTGCATGTATTGAATATGGTGCATATTATATTATTTTATTCTATTCTTGGCGTGATATAAGGACAAAATAATACGCAAGATTTCATGATCAAGCGCACATACAAGTACATTGTATCATAGTGCCTTTGGTTTTCACAGGCTTTTAGCATCCTGTAACGAATTTGCGTTTATGCTCCTTGTATTCACAGTCCATTCGTTACTTCTTTCATCCATACTTCATTCATTACTCCTTACATGTTTACTTTGTTATGCATTGCTCCATTGTATGAAGGAGCACAGGAGCTACTGTGGTCTCCTTTAGGAGTGCAGGAGCTAACATAGTCTCCTTTTAGGAGCACTGCTTGCTATATATACTCATGTTTTGTCATCATATGTGAGATACGTATATTCGGTGAAAATAAACAGTCACGTTTTGAGTTATTGTGTGCTGTTCTTCGTTCTGTAAAATTCTCATTGCGTTTCAATCCTAATTATGCATATGCTCGTACAAGATATGTAATATACCCCATTTTATATAGATAGTGAGAGGCCTCCGTGGTCGAGTGATTTTAGCCCCTCTAGCTCCTTACCGCTGTAAGTTCGAACGCCACATACATATTTTATATGAAAGAAAGTAATCCAGCTAGTTTATGGAAGTTTTGTGCTGCGTTGCTCCCTTAATTTTCGTTAAGCGAAAACCACTAATTTTTGCACAAGTTCGTTTTGTGCGGTTTTGTTTTCCCTTACTTTTTCGTTACGGGGAAAACCACCTGTTTTGCACGAGTTTTGTACCGACTCCGTATGACCCTCTTCCGAGATAACTAAAATACCAAGAAGATGTGTCCTTTATATTTCTTTATTTTCCAAATGATAAGTGAAACACATATAAAGTCAAATTGAACAGTGACTTTACCACACATCTCAAGGACACATCTTTTAACAAGTGCTTAAAATAAAAATGATTTTTTCCAACTTTACGATTTAACTATTAATTCAACCTCTCTAGAGCAACAACCTCTCTAGAGCAACAACCTCTCTAGAGCAACAACCTCTCAATATCAACAATATAATTTTGCTACTTCCAAATGGTGTTGCTTTGGAGAGGTTGCGCTGCATGTATATCTTGTATGTATACTTTCATGATTTTAGTTTACCTTGACATCAATATTGCGACTTTCAAAACCAATCAGTTGATGCTGGGAACAAACTTTGGACTACAAAAAACAACAGCAACAGGAAATCACCACCAACAACGATTTAGATGGAAATCATTATAATTTACACTATACCTGAGATCTTGATATTAAAATTGTGATAATTGCTCCCGTATTCTATCAATTATAGGATGGTTTTCCCGAAAGAGTCGCTAGTTTTATACTTCATTATAGATCATTTAACACGATTTCATCATGAATTATTTCTGAGAGATGGAAATCTCAAATGTTATAACATTTGTCTGACTGAAACAATAACTCATTAATAGTCTATTATCCCGATCATTAATGCAAGCCAAGCTTCAGAATAATGTATAATTACATTTTCAAAAAAGAGAAAATAATGTTCTATGCTCTATCAAAAACAACAAAAAGCAACTACATGCATTCGTGATGATTGTTATCGATTTTAATCAAGCTTTGCTCAAGGGCTATAGTGTCCGATATGTAGCATGTAGAACTATGGTGTCCGGTATGTGACATGTACAACTTGAACTTTATCAGACATTCTACGGAAATATTTTCATTTTATAACAACGAATACTTATTCTTTGTTAATACATAATATAGACATAGCCTTTAGGGATGATCGGTGGTCTAGTATCAATGCGCTGGACCACTGAACGAAAGGTCATGGGTTTGATTCTCGGGTCCGCCATTCGAATTTCTTAGGGTTGCTTTTTCAGTGTCCCCATCCCAACTATAGAACCAAGTACAGTGTCTAGAAAAATGACAGGAAAAGGGCACGGCGTGTATCAATGCGTTACACCAAGCACGATAAAAAACTATTCGAAATAAAAGTAGGGGTTATAATGCCCCGTGTGCCTGTATGGCGGCACTGAAATGACCATAGAATAACAGCAGATAAATAAATATATGTATTTTTTAACTTTTTTATATTTTGTTAATGCTATGGTGATACTTGGTGATAATTCCACCATGCAGTTGTTAAACTGGTTATCGTTTCAGTGCAAGTCGGTGTAAATTCAGTTTCCATGAGTACTTTCAGTACTTTGATGTAACCTGTAACCACAAAACGAGTTTTATCTTAAAATAATAATGACTATAATGGCATCAACACCCTACCATAGGTAGATATGTTGACAGTTTGTCTTTACGGAAGTACATAAGTGACACGTGACTTAATGAAAATGGGCTTGGAAATGAAACAAAGATCAGATATTTCTCGTAATTACTATTAACAATTCAGTGTTGTGAAACTATGGGATAATGGATTTGAACACGCTATCAATGAAACTTCAGCAATTCTAAATTGACAGCTCTCAACATCTCAGCGTGTTAATTACTAGCAAATAAACATAAACACAAATAGACTGAGAATACTGTTTTCCGACTGGCCAATCAAATGTTCTATCGGATTTCATTGCTTAGGCTAGAAAACATTACATCGGGCCCTTTGGATAATTCCCCCTGCCCCCTCCCGATTCCTATACATTTCGTACTTTGAATTCACTCAGAAACTGTAGAGTCGAATAAAAAAGATTAATTTAATAGTAAACACGGCATACATGTATTTTAATAATTTCGTTGTTGTTAAATAATTTGAGTGATTGACTTGTACTATTTGAATCTCATAAAATGTTAAGTAAAATATAATGAACTTTTTAAGACAAAAGAAACTAGTAACGATACTCCAGAGCGTGTAGATCATTCTCAAGTTTAAATACATGACATTATAACATCCCTAGACCTAGTAGGTTAATTGCATTGAAATAGTAGGAGAAAATTGTGTAAAATTGTTCTACCTATCGACATGATAATGTTTACAAGTTTATTTCGTAAATAAAGGCCACCGGCCCAAAATACATACATATACATGTTCACAAAGTTATTTAATATATATTGTTGTGTCCACAACACATTTTAAGAAAAGGTCTCAATGATACTGAACAAAAGTATAAGCACATAACGATGTACCATGATCTCATGAAATAGGGAATAGGAAATATGTGAACATTTTCTCACAACACGACTAGAAGACCGGTCTTCGATATGGTCCCTGTCATCGGGGAGAGAATATTAAACCTTTAAACACTACTATTAACGGTTCTCTTTGATAATTACATTACATTAATCCAATTGGTCTTTAATTTTACATCACTTGTCGTAGAGAGAAGCCCCATCAACCCGAACATAAACATCTAGAAATCCTAGATTAGTTTGTTCAAACAGCTATCAAACTCACATAACCCTAAATGAGTATTTTATTACTGATTTGAACTGTCTGTCGTGGTATCACTGACCATAGAGTACAAACGGGTGCTACCATAAATTGTTCACATATTTTACGCTGGCCGTTTGAAGACCATCGAATGATTAGCGATATATTCCAACAAGAGGACAAAGTTGGTATCCAGATTATTTTCTCTTGAGAGGATAATTTCCTCAAGGCTCTGTTTAAAGGCTCCTTTGATGAGAAGGAACATTACTCTGTAGCGCTTAACAAAGCTTGCTGTCGGAGAATAACACCACCATGGTAATTAAAGCATTTCTACAATACGTTAAAATACTAAAAGTATTCGGGTACCCACACGAAGTTAAAGTATCTTTAAGAAACATGTCTTAATAGAGTACATTTATAAGCAGAGTGAATAAAACGCAATGTTAATGATGGTAGATGGAGCGCATTGTAGTAACAAGAGGTATAATAAAAGTACTAAAAGTACTCATGGAAACTACGCTTACATAAACTTGCACTGCGACATGAAACAATGGAACTAGTTTAACAATAATTATTGCAAGGTGAACGTAGAAAAAAACACTGTACTTAGGACCGCATCATAATTCATGCGCACCGAGCGAGTGACAGCTATGGAGAGCCGAACTATATCGTTTAGTTTACACAACTAGGACTTAGTATGGTGTTGATGTGATCTTTCTAACGTTTAATACCCGGATGGTACAATGAAAAAAGTAACTTCTAACTTAATGTTCATCATAAACCAGTTAACCTTTTATCTGTACAGTACTCAAGCTGTAGAAGTTCCATTGGTTGCTGAAGTTATTTAGTGTAAATTAATAAAACAGGACATGACAGGGAATAGAATTCTTTAAATGTGTCAGGAATTTCCGGTCTATTAATGTAGCATAGAAAAATATGAGTCCAATTTGGAATGACATATTCATACTTTAGGGACCACTACGAATAAATATTTCAAGTATAGCATTTTTATTGCCGTATTTGTGATTTTATAATTTTATTTTTATTGTCACTAAACAAGTTATGGTTGTCAGTTTCTACTTTAAAAATCGCGAAATAGGTTTGTTACGCTATGACTCCGTTAGAAGCTCAGTCTTTAAAACGCAAGAAAAAATATATTCTGTAGTATTAAGTTCTTCATTCAAATACTCTAAAAAAACATTTCTGGGCTATTTGTTTAGAGATTTGATCAAAGCTTGCCGAGGGTAATATTCGAACCCGTGACTCCATAGTTAACCTTGAGTCATGGCTGTACTCCCTATTTTAGTTATATTTTATACTGAACAGACACCAGCACAATGTTTTCATTTAATGTGTTGTCCTGCAAATTCGCAGTTATGACACCCTATTTATGCAGTCTATTCATTTTACTCTGATCAAAGCAAGTTATCAACGCTATTGTTCTCTGCATTTTTTCTGATCTGGAAATATCACTTAAAAGTAATATACTTAGAACTTCCGGACATGCTTGGAATTGTCAATTGTACACAAACAAAGCCGACAGCGGAACACATTTGTCATTTGTAAAATTGGTTTATGTGGGAAGCATTTGCCATTGCCTGTTAGAACAAAGAGTAACTATATCTGAATTATTGTTTCAAGTCTTCAAACAGGTATTCAAACACTAGTCTGTATAATCAAAGTACTGAAAGTACTCGTGGAAACTGAACTTAATGGACTTGCACTGCAACATGGAACGGGAACCGATTTTTTTAAACCATCAATTACGAAAGAAAGAACCGTGATAATGCACTCCCAAACAAGGATTTTAGAATTTGAAAGTGGAACACTGGCGGATCAAGTGAGTACATGATACTATGGCAGTAAAATTAAACAAATCAATTACAATATATATTATAACTGATTGCCATGTGTAATATTTTATTCATGGAACCGATATTAAGATTTACATTAGAAATTTTATTCTATCATAGATTTATCTGTAAACTTGAACTGACTGTTATAAATAATGGTTTGCTTAGATTCTGTAAATAGATATTTGTAATATTATTTTATCACTTTCCACATTGAAATAATTTTACGCATATTTGGATAAGTTAAATAAAATCGTAGATAAAATCGAAAATTTCATTTACATATCGATGGTATAATCCACCTTGAAAATAATTATGTTTAAGGAAAAAGTGATAAAATCACGCTTTTTTATCAGCCAATTATTTCCATTCTGTGTGTAATTACCTACATTTTTATAAAACAATCTTTTGACAAAGTTTATTATTGATATGTGTGTACATAAATACCAAGTTGTCATGGAATTATATTCGAACGTCACAATGGACAGATTTTTCCGCAGATCTATGCGTATCAATTGTACATGTACTTTCCGTTTTATAAACATGGGCAAACTTTGTACATTTTAGTCCATATCATCACGGTACAATCAAACCTGCAGTGTTAGCGGCCGTCTCCGAATAAAGGCTATGCACTAAATAAAGACCATTGTCACTAAAGTTTAAAAGCATTCATTTATTATTTAGAACAAAATGACCTCCGAATAAAGGCCATCCGGTCAATAAAGACCAGATGATGTCTT
Organism: Lutraria lutraria; assembly: GCA_964023205.1. Lineage (NCBI taxonomy): Eukaryota > Metazoa > Mollusca > Bivalvia > Venerida > Mactridae > Lutraria > Lutraria lutraria. The sequence continues at coordinate 42,867,255 of OZ026833.1, read as the reverse complement.
TCCAAAAGGTGGCATTTGTTCACAGGTTTGACTGTTTTTTATTGCTGATCTTATTCAAAAGCAGGATTGATCCAGTTGTCCTTATTGTAGGTTAAAGATCTACTGTATTTGCACAATGTTTTCTTAATTCAGATAGAAATCTTACAAGTTTGGTGAATTAATATTTGGACGGACTTATATTGAAAATAAGTCCTTTTGTTTACACACATCTCGTGTCTAACTTGGTAACCATCGGTCAGTTATCATTTAATTGGTTTGGCGTCCAGCAACTGTATTCTCGGTTTTTAAGACGCTTGTTCAGACCTTCTGACATTAGTAAGCGCTTAAATGACTGAGACTTCGTAACTAAGGCTTTATTTAAAATCAGTACGCTGTGGAACTATTTGTTTGAAATAATTATTCGCAATCTTAAATTTGTAATTTAAATACGTTACAAGTTTATCTACGGTGCCCGGGTTGATTTCATTTAACAATTTGATATCTGATAATCAAATATTTGTTTATGAATCAGAGTTGTAATGTACGAAAGAATATTGATTAATTTGTGTCTATTGAAGTCAAGGGTAAATTAGTGCGTTAGAACATATGGAACGCTCTTTAACCCAGATCAGGAAAATAATATATTAACATACATAAAGGGTTAGATATTCAATTTCCGATCAGTGGTTGCCTTTTTTAAACATCATTCAAATTTTTGTAACAAATGACTGTATTAATTTTTAAAACTGATGTCTTTGCTAGCACAGTGAAATATCACAGAGAAGAGTTTGATCTCTGTACAGAATACACGTGACAGGTATTTGTATAAGTAAAGGTCTTGGGAAATATAAAAATAACTCCAACTCGTCCCGACCAGGGGAAAAATCTAAATTAAAAGGGCTGGGGATCAGGAAGGTTCCTTACATCTATATTAAGATTCACAATTAATTTATGAGCTTTTTCGATGTACTGATTTCAAACTGGTTCAAAAGATACTATTTTGGTAGATTGCCTTTATTATTTATTTTTTTACATACCGGTATATAAGTGTAGACTCTGCATGCATTGAATGTATGCTTCTAGCCATCATAGATTTATGTTTGAAAAAAAAATATAGATAAAGTTAATGAAACAGAATCTACCTCAAAAAGTTTATTATTAAAATTAGCATACATTTGTATTTATTACGCCAATCGTAATGATAAATACATAGATTATGTTATTAGCGGGTTGTGTGTCAATTTATTGCCGGTTAACAAAATTCGGATATATTATCGTAGAAATAGTTTTATTACACAATAAAGTATCATTGAATTGTTAAAGTCGTCAAATCGTATGAAATCAAAGCCTTTATTCCGACGTAATTTGAATCTAAATATTTAGTGACGTTTATTAAAATAATTACCGTTTTCACAGGGTGGGGGCTTTATTCAGAGATGGTCGCTAACACAGGTTTGAGGGTAACTGATTTATTCTTTGTACATGAGATTGACCGATCTCTGTCATCAAACAAAACATCAAAATAAAAGATCAAAATATTGTTTAAAATCAGTGAAAAGGGGCCCCGGGGTTGTTATGGTCTTTGACTATTCATCGCTGTGAGTTTGAATCACACAGTGGACCAAATTCCACACGTGAGGAAGTGGTCCAGCTAGCTTAGAAGAAGGTCGCTGAATTTACCCAGTTCCACTTTAAGCTGGAAAAATTCCAAAAGACACTAGCTGTTGGTGCAACTCAACTTAAAACCCCAATGAAAATCAACCCGTTTGAAAGATTTAATTCAAGATACATGTATTTCGAAAGCACATCATGAGAAAAATAAATAAATCTTTTGCATTTTTTCAATGTTCACTTTTGGTTGTTAAAAAGAAAAAGAAAATAATAATGAAAGCAATAAAAAAGACGCGTTCATCGGCATACTGACTTTCTGACTAACAAATATCTTTCATTATATATCGACGGTTTTAATAAAACTCGTTTGAAAGTCATACATATATGACTGATTGTGTCGCAGTCGGATCTAGTCTATATAATGAGGGCTGGTAAACTAAAATTATGAATCATGTGATCTGTTATGCAATATTCAAACCTAAGTATCGTTCTTTGGTCTGTATTCTCTCATTCAACTGTTTGTACCGATGAATAGTTCGACAAAAAAGACCATACCTTCAGCATATGAATACACGATTTGAAAAAAAAAACATTTGTAAATAAATATTGATATGAATGATATGAAAACTTAACTTTAAAATTAGATTGATAAGTATAAATCCTATATCTTAAACTTAGCATACACTTTTACGCGTGTTAAGCCCATGTTTTTAAAGCTTCTGTAAGTTGCATCTAATATATATGGCGGTTTACTTTTCATACAATACCTTATATGAGGGTCGTTAAATGTCTTAATAGCTCCGATGGACACTGATTAACTAATAGAAATAAAAAATGTAAATCTAGTGTTGGATCTCTACTCAACTTAAGTGGCTTCGTTCGGATTGTTGACATCACAGAATAAATATTAGTTGATAATTACAATTATAAAATTATTATCCGTATTGTATTGTCAGTTAAAGTCTGCGATACTTTTTAACAGCCATCAGTAAAGAATACTAAATCTTGTACTTAACATACCAGGGTTAATGGGGGGGGGGGGGGTAGCCCCCACCCTAATATTTTCGACTGTAATGTTAAATCAGAACAAAGGGGGCTATATTCCCCCCGTGGTCAGCTAAATTTAATATTAGCCTTCTAAATCTGACATTGCTTCCTAGGGATCTGCATACTAACTACATCTGGCACACTTTGTAGTTTAACATACATAAAATTATTTGTGTTTATGTTTTGACTATTATAAGGCATACATATTGGGCTCATACAGTTAGCCTCCATCAATCTTTTAAGTCCCCCCTTTTATCATTCGCTTAGTGTCCCTGGTATAAATAACATAGTACCAGTAGTTGCAACAGATAAAGCGACTAAGGATCGAACTTACGACTAAGCGTAGTCCAAAGAATTCGGTTTTTAATTACACCATATATTTTGTTCAGTTCATCTGGTTAGAAGTGTGATTTTGTCATGTATATTTACCTTCTCTGTCCGGATATGTCAGTATATTATACGTGTAACTAGTATGTATATTGTTGGGAATCCAACGATGGAAACATACTGTTTCTCTTTCATTGGGAACTTTGTGCTCATTTTACTAATCGCGAACGATAAACACGTTTGAAAGTCTGTCATTCTAAGAATGGTTCTTGAAAACGAGTGCCTAGTATTGAAAAAGTGATGATTGGCCGGTACCGGAAATCACATAACCAAACTTTGTAACCCTACACGTATGTACATGCATGTATACAAGGCGTATTCCTCACTTACGGATATGCCCAAGAAATTACGATTGGTGTATTCTGAGTGACGGAAATGTCCGGGAATGCCCGAGTAGTTACGATTGGTGTATTCTGAGTGACGGGAATGTGCGGGAATGCCCGAGTAGTTACGATTGGTGTATTCTGAGTGACGGAAATGTCCGGGAATGCCCGAGTAGTTACGATTGGTGTATTCTGAGTGACGGGAATGTGCGGGAATGCCCGAGTAGTTACGATTGGTGTATTCTGAGTGACGGGAATGTGCGGGAATGCCCGAGTAGTTACGATTGGAAGACAAAGAATATTCTGTCTGTTTGAATTTCACATCATGTCTTGTCCTATTTGTCTCCATTTTAAGTCAGTCTGTGTCTGCGTTTATACAGTATCGTAATATCGTTATAGACTGGTACAGTTCTAATAAATATATTGACCTTTACAATGAGTTAACAAAAGATAAGCACCGATTATTTATTGTCATTGACTGGTTAGTTTACCATCTTTGTCCGTGTTTGTCTACATTAATACACGATCAATGTATACTCGTAATATTACACAACCTTGCACAACGATATTTTACAAATACAAACATGGACGTGGTTTATTATTGACATATTTTTAGATTTTCAAGTAGTTGATAAAAGATTTGTACACATTTTCACGAAAATATTTACTCGAGCAAATAAATGACTGATTCAAAGTAAAAACAATGGGAGTACGCGAGTGAAGTGCCTTTCTTCGCGACTCGGCTGATTCCGTTCGTTTCAACGAAGATAGGCTAGTTCATCCGAGGTTTACCGATTGGCTTAGATGTGAGCCAATGTATGAATGTACGCAGATCGATACATTGACTCAAATACTACTTCTGATCATTAATAAGATATTTTTCTTCCTAGGATAATGAATCATTGATTAGTATGGATCTTTTTTTTCAGTGTCAAACATGTTTAATTCTAGCGTAACAAAGAATTAACTAGGCGAGAGAAATTTCTTGAAAAAAGTCATCTTTTTATTATTTCGAAATAATGCCTAGGAATTTTGTGAATATAGATGTAACAGATCTAATTTGTAAATGCAGACTCTTCCTCCGCAAGTCTGGTAATGAGGATAAGATTTAAGATAATTGTACGATAAATTAACGGGCCATTCGACAGCTATGGTCCCCTCTGGGCCGCCTCTGAGAGAGGGGAAAGGAGACGAAAAAAGCTCCCTGAAATCATTGAAATGCGGAACTGAGAATTGAACCGACGACCTTTCGTTTAGTAGTCCAGTCCGTTACCACTAGACAACCGACCACCCCTTATTATTAATCTTACACTGAGTGCGTTTCCAACTAAGATCGGTCTCCAAATAACCAGGCATATCACGTTTGAAGTATAGTGATTGCAAGAAGTGTCTATCTCCATTTAAACAAAGAGGGTGACAGGTGCCTTCCTGCCATGGCGCCTTCATTTATAGTCCATACATTAACAAACATGGCATATTGAAATCTGTTCAGAAAAAAATCTTACAATAAAATATCTAACTTATGAATATTCTTCTCTATTCTTAACTTGACTGGGATTCTTAAGGCATACTTTATGTAGGACTGGGATTCTTAAGGCATACTTTATGTAGGACTGGGATTCTTAAGACATACTTTATGTAGGACTGGGATTCTTAAGGCATACTTTATGTAGGACTGGGATTCTTAAGGCATACTTTATGTAGGACTGGGATTCTTAAGGCATACTTTATGTAGGACTGGGATTCTTAAGGCATACTTTATGTAGGACTGGGATTCTTAAGGCATACTTTATGTAGGACTGGGATTCTTAAGGCATACTTTATGTAGGACTGGGATTCTTAAGGCATACTTTATGTAGGACTGGGATTCTTAAGGCATACTTTATGTAGGACTGGGATTCTTAAGGCATACTTTATGTAGGACTGGGATTCTTAAGGCATACTTTATGTAGGACTGGGATTCTTAAGGCATACTTTATGCAGGACTGGGATTCTTAAGGCATACTTTATGTAGGACTGGGATTCTTAAGGCATACTTTATGTAGGACTGGGATTCTTAAGGCATACTTTATGTAGAGGCTCTAGTATTAGCGTTTTGATATTCAAGTATTTTACCTACATTCACTATAACTTCTCTTTCATTTCCAATTGTTACAGCTATTTTATAGCATATTTAATGTCAAGTGGTATTGAAGCAAATACAGGAAAATATCGACCATTGATCCCTGCCACTTCATGTTGGATACGAACTGTTGATACTTGATGAATTTATAGCCCAAATATTGACTCTATCTTAAGAACAGAGAACAAAATACACGCCACAAACATATTAACAGCAGTGTTATATCTGGCGCTGATATCACTCTCTTAAAACCTTTTTATTTAAGTGTTTTCAACAAGTAAACTTGAATGTATGAAAAAATGACAGCTTTATTTTCTTAAATCGTCACTTTCTGATATACAAACATTGTATTTAGACAGCAAACTTTTCAATATACCAGTTAATATCTTGACCAGAGACCATATCGAATTTCCTTCTTGGCAGATTAAGCCATTTTCTACTAAAGGAGAAGAAGAAATATTCGCAGTTTGTGATTTACAGCATATTGGCTAAATCAATGCATGGTCATGTGACCAATTAATTCCATAAAAACTCGATTCGCAATGATAAAAAGAATTGAACAAAACATTGTGTGGTTGATTATATATAAACATTTCGTGGAAAGGAAAATAAGCAGAAATGCCTGAAGGGTTGAATCGCATGTATAACTTTGCGGGTCAATTGTTTGATTGGAATTAATGATATTGATTTGATGAAAACATTTCAAGCGAACAATGTGATCAGTTATTGTACAAGAGATTCTTAGAAAATCAATTACTAAGATAAAGATCGTACGGTCGTTTTGCACGAATATATTCACTGGATATCTTATTGTGATCTAAGTCTGATTTAAATAAAGTTTCTGGAAAAAGCAACAATTCGAACTGCATGAAATAAGAGTCCTAGGAAAGTTCTATCTGTGGACAAAATGTCATGGAGTGCCAGATAATTCTACATTGTGTATGGTCAAGGGGACAACCAGCGTAAAAGGGAAAGCCCCTCTATAGCAGTCCCGCTTAATGTAAATAAACATTATATGCTGGAATACTCAATGGATTAATTTGGATCTGAGTTTAGTGAAACTACATGTCTAAGGTATTTCAGACACTGCTCGAGATACGGTGAACTTGAATAATATATTTCACGTGCTTTGTTAAGTTTCATTTTTGAATGTTGCTTCTGAATTTTCAAGTTTGTTTGAGTGATAGTAGGAACTATATCTTTGTTTTGTACAATCCCTGGTGGCTGTAAATTGATATACGTACGTGACATGTACATGGACATTCTAATACAACTTTGAATTTTCGTGCAAAATTATGTTTTCATTTATTTTCTATCCAGTCCATGATGACCACAGTGTCAGTCTAGTGTATGTACGCAGATTAAACTTTTATATCTTAATATAATCGTGATGCGTTACGAGTTGTAATAAGATTGTTGAAGCAAACAATTTAACATTCCTCCGATGTTAAGTCAATGCATCTTCATAAGCCCGACATCTCACTCTCCTGTCTTGTATTGAGTATAAATGTCAATCGATTGTATCCAGAAAAAGACGAACGGCTCTGATCTGATTAAAGTAATATTGACATACTTGAGTATTCTTCTACAGAAATTCAATGTAGTTTTAATGGACGCCATCTTGACTTGTTTCATCACGTGACACACAAACCGAACCAAATACTATCACGTGGTTTAGTTTTAGATTGATGTAACGGACAGATACTGAGATGCCTTTTGTATACTTCTATTGTTTTAATATTTTGGCATTTAATGAATAGACCATGACAAATTGTAAAAAATGATCAAAAGATAATCGTTTGTGTCTTAGATATAGCAGTGTACATGTGGATCTCCAAGATAAACGTACGGTTGTTTATCAAAACTTAAACCGTGGATTTTTATGTAAAAATACGGATTACACCACAAATCTTCGACAGATTATGGGAATTAATTTTACTTTTAATGATGTAAGATTACAAGTGATATGAGCGAACACACGGACTTGGTGGATTTCTTTTCATTGGAAATTAAATACTGACCGCGAATAATGGATTTTATAGTGAATATGGAATTTAGAGAAAACTAACGTAATCTTGAAGAAACTTCTTGATGTTATATACATGGATTGGTTAGTTCACAGAGTCTGAAGTACGCAAATACAATGATTCGCAATCAACCAGGGGTGAAATACCAAGGCAAAACTGTCTCTGGAACAACAATATTCTCGGACAGAACTGGAAAAAGAAAAAGAAAGCGAATTAGAGAATGTGACACTTCTAAAGCTGACACTAAAGAAAACATTGAAAACAAAGAGAATAAAGAAGTAAAAAAGAAAACAACAACAAGAGAATGTCGAAGGTCAAAAGTGAAGGAAGATAATGAAAAAGGTGCATCCGATAACGAGGAAGCCGTTGATGTAGCAAATGGTGATAATAAAAATGAAGGACTCAGCGAAGAGGACGAAGAGAATGACTTTGATGATGACAATGATAGTGCCAGAGATGAAGTGGATGAGGATATTCAGAGTTCTAAAGTGAGAGATAGTGCAAAAGAAAATGGGAATACTTTAAGCCATACGTCGGTTATAGCTTCACTTTCAACGGTATGTTTGTTTCGTGCTAATATTGCTGTCGATGCGTATATAGATGCATGTATGTTAAAAATAATGTTTTATTGACATCCGGACTAGGCATTCGATTGGCCTGCTGATGTTAATTTTGTATGTATAACCAAAGCATTTAATCTGCGATATGGTTTCTTATGATTCAAATTCCTTAGTTACTTTGCACCAGATATCATACATCAGCATTATCATGTGTAAACTGAAAATATATATTTGGTAAATGCTTGGTAATCTCCAAGCACTTAAATCTGGGCATGTCTTCTTTGTGTCTAATCCCCCACCTATCATGCATAATGAACCAGAGTCAGTTTTGTTAGTTACACTATATTTACAACCTTCTTAACAACTCCAAATGTGAACAATAAATTTGTTAAACCCACTCTGAAAGACACAAAAGCAAACAATGAGTCTTTTAAGGAAGCTTGTCTTAAGAACTTTGTAGAACACTTGAAAAGTAATAAAATAAAACCATAATTTAACGTTGTCGGACAAAACAAGGCTTCATTGTACCCAACTCGATAACAACAATACATGTATACATTTAAAAAAATACACAATTGTTAAAATATTTTGAACTATAAAGAATTCATACTGGCCCAGTACTCTGTACAATTATCTTAAAACATCTAAATATCACATAGTTAATTATGCCCAAGTTGGTATCATTGCAAACGCATTGTTAACAGTACCGAATACTTAATTCTTTGGCACCGATCCAGTACAATAGATTTATGATATCAATTTTGATCACTAACGGGAGACGCTCATACAGTTAAAGCGTTCAATAAACATGGAAGATAATGTTTTCTGTTTTTGAAGTGTGGTTGGGAAATACCAGAAAATCCTATTCTAGAGAAAAAAGTCCTTGACTTTTTGTCAATTGAATATGATAGATTGCGTCCACATTGAGCATACCATGTTTGGTCCAATAGTGACAGGTAGACCAAATGAATTTAAGCAATGTGGAACATACATTGGTTAGACCACATTTTTGCTTAGCTATATTTTGGCACACTTCTCGTGTTTGTTTGTGTGTCAGTATCAAGTTTATAGCCTCGTCGTCTCCTGTCCCCTAACCTATTTTCGACTGGTTTGTCGGAATCTAGAAAAACAGTCCCCGGTAATTTTTTTTTTAATTTTTAAATCCAAAATCACCGCAACATCACCCTATAAATGAGCTAAAACATTAATGCGTGATAAATGGATGTTATGGACTCGCGATTGAAGAGGAATCATTGCAGAATGATATCCGCGTTATTAAACACGAGCCTACAATTTGTTTTTCGTCATTTGGGATAAATGAGAGATTTATACATGCACTAAAGTGAAGCAACCAAATTTTAGCCTTAATGTCAAAATACAAGTCTATTCTATTGTGGTGTCATTCTTGTCTGTTCTGTTCTGATATTTATGACTGTTTTTAATCAAATCTTGCCTTCTCTATTCTTCTCAATTGACATCATATTTAATATATATTTCTACCTTATATTCTGGCAGACTAATTTGTTGATGAGTCTGTAGGCTTATTCCATGTATTGATTCTTTTCAAAAGCAAACAGAACCAGCCAGTATTTGCCTTTAGGAAGAAACGTCATTATTTGGATGAATTGTCACACTTTTAAAATACGGAATGAGACTATGTACTCTTAAGTCAATAATAAATCGAATACAGAACAATTATGACAGGCAGTGTTTAAGGAAGGCTGATTCAGTGACGATGTTAAGTTTATTCAACTCAGACATGTGCATTCTGATATGTGTAGGAAATCTACCGTTCTGATCAAATCAACATAATTTTGATGAAGTAATTTCTTTGAATTAATCTATCCTCATTTCCAATACTGACATTGTGTCATTAAACGTCCTATTATGTTGTATTCATATCAAGATCTACAAATATGGGTATATATTCGTTGATGACCTAAAGGGCTAAATGGCTGCGATGCGGTGCAGTGCGGTGCGGTCGCCTATCTGTGGATTGTAAAGTGTGCTCAGTTCTGCTTTACTGTTGCTGTCTGCTTGTCGATCAGGATACTGATGACTGAACACAAACGTGCTGAGTTTCTTCAATATTATTTATTTTAGTTCACACGCATTAGAATTAAATACCCAAAGTACAAGCCAGTTTGAATCCAATAAATTGTAATAAACACCAAGTTACAGACAGTACCCGATAATGATAAACCAACGTCACAAAGACAAAACGTATTCCTATGTGTCATAAAAACTATTGACATATGTACAAGTATTTTCCTATATTTTTTCATGCTTATAACTTAACTGCCCTTATATCTATATGTGTCCCAGCAGCAGAATGTGTGGCTAATTTCCTTTGACAATCATTTTAATAATTGATTAACATTGACAAATTTTAGAAACTTTGACACTTTCTACTTCCTACATTTTCACTGAACAAAAGAATAGCTTAGACATATAGAATTAGATAATTTGTTATTACATTATTAATAACACACCAACAGCTTGGACACTAATTACTTCAGGATGTTTCAACCAAAATAAGTGTTTAAAATTACACCGAGAAATGACATATGGCAACATAATAATTTAACAAAGGATACAACAATGATTTATACAATGTATGCTTCCTACATTTTCATAATATTAACTTTTCTTACCAATTTCCTACAAATAAAAACACTGCAAAATGTCCTATAAACATAACACAAAAAATGCCTCAATATTTGAAGCATAAAATTTAGGTAATATAACATTGCTCTGCTCTGTATTGTATTTTTTTTGTTTTTGCTTTTTTCTCACGAAGTGCTCATTATTTATTATGACCTATAAATTGTATTTCATATTTTTTATATAGCGATGTACCTATGTGTCTACAAGCAGAGACATCTCTGGTACAAGTTATGAAAATATACTACGTTCTGTTCTGTTCTGCTCAAATTAATCTCAACATCATTAAGATCAACTTTAAGGACCAAAAAGAAACGAACGATCTTTTCTTGAGGGTTGACACATATTCAAGTTGAAATACAGACGGAATACAGTAAATTTCCAGAAACCCGGACCCATTCCGGACTGAAACAAAAGTCCGTTTTTCTCTGAATTCCGGTTTTCAGGGGGTACGGTTTTCAGGGGTATTACTGTATTCAAAACCAGACCATAGAAGCAGTCGTTATTATGAGGACGTGTTAATGTTAAGATGGTCGATAAATGAGGTCTTACTGTGTATGCGTTCAAAGTTATAACAATCATTAGATACTGACCTTTGTGCACTCAGGACTAAGTGCTTATGCTGCTCGAGGCTTAAGATAAAATTATTGTTGAGAAGGTCCTCATGTCATCCAAATAATCTGATCGTTTGCAAATTTTCTGACTGAAGTCAAAATTTTATGAATCACGATTAGAAAGACCGTTTACCCATTACAAGGGTGATTAAGCATTTATTGTTGATACCAGACTTACTTTATTCGATTTGAAATTCTTTCAAATTCGGATGTAAACATCTGTCAAAGCGTCCAATGAGTGATACATTCTTCTTCGCCTGTACCGTTGCTATACCCATAATTGTCAGGGTTAGAGATCCGTCTATAAGATCAGTGTCATTTCTTACATCTCTGTCCTGTCACTGAACATATTTCTGTCGAATACGATAGAAAAAATATTCGGGGAATCTGTCAGACAATACGTGGTCTATATACAAAGGTAGTTTTAATATAATATGTGGTCTTTAAGTGAGAAGTTATTGTTATCATTCAACACCAATGCCTAGACGTATTGTTTAATATCATTATTTCATATTTGGTTTGAATATACATGTAATTAACATATTTTTGAAATCATAACTGATATGACTCATTGTTAAAGTATGACTTTATTCATCTATTGGATAAAAGAATATACGTATTTATATATACATCGTAACATAACGTGTCTGTTTTCACAACATAATTACACTTTGTTTAACTAATGATAAGATAAGTATGTTATTGTATCCAAGTTTGTTAGCTGCCAGGTCCCCTATCGATATTTCGTTTACTTTCTGTTCTGAAATCTCACACACGAACATGACCGTGTCGATTATCGAACTATTCTTTAAAATTACAAATGACGGTGACAAGTTTAACTCCTCTGTGGTTAGTTTACATGTAACGCTGGAATCGTTTGATAAACTGTAATGAAAACAGGCTTTTGTGTAAACTACAATTATCGACGTTCATACTTACACTTTGGATAGAATTAAGAAAAGATAGATCTTTAGGTATTCATAAAACGAAATGGTGGAAGACGTTTAAATTGCTCTGGAGATAAATTAAAGTTATTTAACGACCTTGTGTGTAGTGATAACTGATTTTGTTCTTTTAAAGTCGACTTTCTTATTCAATATTGTAAAGAAATGTGATTTTGTTGAAGCATAATTACGTACATACTTAGACGGTTATGTATTAGTGAAGTAAGAAGGAAAATGAAAAGACGTGTAATTATTTATACTGTGAAGGAAAAAAGATAATCGCAGTTTCGTTAATTTGAGGATTTATAAACAGGATTTGTTCTAGAAATCAGAAGAATACTTCGAATAAAAAATGATTATGTGAAGTCTGAGAGATTCATAATTCAAGTTTATTATTGTTTTT
>OZ026833.1:42799283-42854374 GCA_964023205.1 Lutraria lutraria | reverse complement strand
GGGTTGCACTGTACATTGTACTTACACTTCTTATCAGGATTATAAATCTGAGATTCTAAAAGCAAATTTGTCATTGGTCAATTTTAATATTGACCTTAAAAACAGCCAATCAGATACTTCAGATTTGAGTCTGACCTCCAATCATAGACTGAAAACCAGAAAAATATATTCGAATATTTCACGAATACCTTTATAATTATTTGTCAAACCTTGAACGTTAATGTTTGTCCTTTACTGGGAAATCTTAAATTATTCGACTAAGATATCTTAAAGCGGAGTTTTAACATGTTATTGTACAAATGAACGTGTCTCTATTTTGAAAAGGCATTTTAGAACATTTGATATAATTGCTTTTTATGTAAGTTGAGTATAATGAAATCTATGGACGATTTACTCAAATGTAAAATGATATAACGACTTGTTGATTATTTTATATTAAACACACAAACACGTTAACATACGCATTGAAATTATGAATTGATTCGCATTTAAATATCATCAAACAGTTTTTGTGAGATATAGTTTTGCTATAAAATACAATTCATGTTTAAAGGAAGGAATAAACTGACTTAAAATCTATTAATATCATAGATTTTTCCTAAAGTCAATATGTTGTTGTGAAAAATCGAAATTTCAATTGACTTTAGTAACTATGGCCCTCGTAATCAGCCCTTGAACTTTTCAATATATTTTTGTTTACATATACCCCGTAAATCATCAGCTAATCCCAAAAACTTAGGACTTTACAGAGAATCTCTGTCTCAACTAAACAATATCTCTACATACAGTCATACTGGTAAATACAGCCCAATCTTTAGGTTGTTTATCGGTTGTTTAACGGCCCATTCGACAGCTTTGGTCCTTTCAGAGCCACCCCAGATAGAGGAGAGAGAAGATACAGGAGGACCGGACATTTGAATCCCTAATTTTATTTCAAACAGTTTTTCCTGGTTCTTTATCGTGCCCGGTATAAAGCCCCGATACATGCCTCATCCGTTTCTACTTATTTTCCAAACGTCGTACTTGGCTCGGAGGTTGGGATGGGTACCAAACCTGTAAATATTTTCAGTTTGTTATTTGTGATGTAGTACAACGTTATACATGATATATATAATTTCAAGTTGTAGATAAAAACATGATTCTATAAGCTCTGGCCACTAATCATAGACAAGAAATAGAGCCTTTATGTACCGCTGACTTGTGTTCAGATGTATATAATTATGTTCTAACGTTACATTATGGTGTCCGAGTATGTGCGCTTGACTAAATATAGTTAGTGGCCGTTGGTCACAGTGAAGTCTACTTCCATATCTAAATGCTCGAAACATGACCGTTTGCTGTCGATACACCATAAATCAACATTAAATATCTCATTGAGTAAAGGCTAACATGTCTATTACTGAGATATGGTTCATAATCAACGCAAAAGAAAATATCGACAAGAATAAAATGAACCAGACCAAAAATAAGCCCAATGTGGGCTGAAAAAAAAGATTCGGCCAGGATAGCGAAAATCAGGAACTTTCTATCGTACGCCTAACTAGACTGTAGATCAAAATCTTATAATTCAAATTATGTTCCGTTTACTTAAAAAGAATCAGAAAATCTCTAAACTTAAGATTCTTCATTGATTCTTCACAGCTTTCCTATTATCTCTCGACGTGATGTCCAAGTTTTAACTTTAAAATAAGATATTTCACAGCGGGAATGTCATTCTTATGTCTTGCTTGTGAAATATCAGTGAATCAGGCGACGGAAATTTGGAATTAAGCGAGGATTTATATCATAATAGGTCGATATCTTACTGATCAATAATCTTTACAAAATTAACTTCACGTTTAATTGTAGTTTCAAAAAAATTTAAATCGCTAATCCAAATATCGATAAGTGTTCAAACAAGATGAAGGTCGCTTCGATTTACCAACTGTGTATTCAATAATTCGCATTCATGCAGAAATGAAGGCGATATTTATAGTGTAATTGTTTCGTATTGTTGTACTTCCCATAGGCCGGATTGACCAACATTTGGTAAAACACGCCAAATAGTGGTATTTATTTGGTTAGAGTACAAAACATGTTTTTTATAATCCGCGTGGAAGTAATGTTTATTTCATAGTTTCGATGAAGCTTTTTAACTACGCTATGAGTGACATTTAGGCTGAATCGTACGATTGATATATAAATATTATTGATATATGGTTGGTTTTCCGTTAAGTTCATTTAGGCCTACTTTCCATCTCCGCCACGATGTCTTTTCTTATAAAATGGATAGGTTAGTGTGATTCGTAAATATGAAAGATCAAAGGAGTGGAAGCGACTGTAACTTTCTTATTACGAAGAAAAACCGAATATGTGTTCTAACCGTCTCACGGCTCCGCATGTCCTGTACACTACACCAAGTCGTTCTGCGAAACTAAGAATAAAGAACACCGGTTTTAAATTTTGTTAAGATAAGAAAGCATTTTTTTCTTTTAAGCCTTGTCACTGATAATTGGATAAGAAAGTGGAGCGAGCACTTACTAAGCGTAGTCGTCAATTGTTTAAACTTTAAAACCAGGCTAAGGTTATACCATATAACTACATTTTTATCAACCTTACTTATTGATCACCTCACTATTACGAGCACCTCATTATAACAATCAGGAATTGGACCAATTTTCGATATTTCTCCTTCATAACAAGACCACCTCAAAGCTTAGGCCATTTTTCTTTGGACCCGTATGTGGTATTGGTATCGTGTTTTACTGAATACACATACAGTGCAACCTAACCAGAGCAGCCCTCTCTTGAGCAACAACCCTTCAACAACAGCATGATTAGTTCCCATTGCATGATTAAACTATTAATCTAACCTCTCTAGAGCAACAACCTCTCATCAACAACATAATGTTTCTACTCCCAAAGTTGTTGCTCAAGCTGGAGGGGTTGCACTGTATAAAGACTTTTACTTTTACCAACAGCCTAAAACTCCTTAGAATCGCATACCTTCTTCTTTAACGCCAAGACTACCATTTCACTCACTCGTATATAAAGCTAAGACATTTTCTTTGAAAAAGGCATCTTAAATACGCAAGGATTATCAGTAAATAATAGTTGTATATTCAAAGCAAAGTTATTTTATCAAATGTGTTATTATTTACATCGTAAATCTCATTCTGCAATATGTTCACACCTGGAGAATAATGAAGCCTGTTTTTAGAATTTAGATGTTCTATATCCTATGAATGTACAATGATTGGACCGCTGTGTTTATGTATAATAATGATTTAATATAAAATGATATATGTTTAGGTGTCTCTGATTTCTAGCCAACTATTTGTAACTTGATACATAATAAGATTATCTGTACAATTAAATAAAGTAGACCATCTTTCTCTTTGATCTGTGCTGTTTACAATAAGTGTCAGTGTGAATTAATTTAAAAATAGAGTGTTCCCTCTCTTGAGCAACATTTTTCGCGGTGACGAGCAGCTTGGTTGGTGTAGAGAGGTAGTTGTTGATGAGAGGGAACAGTTCGCAAAGATGTGCCCACTCTACCCCCCCCCCCATCTTCCTTCTTCCTACGTCTTTCTATACCAGTTGCTCTTATTCTTCCCGATGTTTTTCCATCTCCTCTACCTCATCCTCTGTCCTTCTTTCTTCCTTCCTTTGTCCCTCCTACCTTCGCCGCCTTGTTTCTAGTCCTCTCTTCTAATCATCTCCTCATCAAGTTTAATCCCACCTTCACATCTTCTCCTTCATCCAAACCCCTCCCCCACACCTATTTATCGTTTGCTTTAATATTCATCACGTCAACTTCTTTTCTTTTGTTACGAAAAAATGCTATTGAAGCATGTAAGATCACAAGAAAAGTGGCGAAATAGACATTTGTGAAACATCGATTCAGCCTCATCTTAGAGCTACAAAGATATAAGTTAGTGCATGTTTTAGAGCGTTTCGAAACGAATCCAACGATACCAAACACTCAATTTGTGTCAGAAAGGAATATCTTGTCTTGTGTTGAGTGTAAAAGCGGAAGTACGTATTTTTGTCATGCACTGGTTTTGTAATGGTTTCCGTTCTGAAAAAAAAACTCCTGTTACAAACACGGTGTATATGTCTTAAGTGAGTTTTCAAACTGAGACTATCGATTATCGATTATCGATTCTGTTGCGCGAATTTCTTGGAAGAAATTTTGGCACAAGATAACGTTTATCTGTGAAAATGTTTCTAATTTTGAGAAATAAACAAATGTTACATCTGTAAAAAATGGCTTCTTGAAAGAATTCAAGATGATCTCGTTTCTTTATTACATGTTCAAGAGGTGGTTGACATGATGACACATTTAAATATAACGACATTTGACGCCACTATAGTCGCTTTGAGATTGAGAGCTCCTTCATGCGTCATATATACTACACGCTACGTATTTCAACAATTGTAATCAGATATAAATGACTTTTATCAATTAATGTATATGTACACAGCACTTGTCCTGTCGACCATTTCAAAACTAGGCCTTAGAAGTTTTTCTTTATCGAGTATTGTTGTCTCTCGGCGTGAATTGGAGGACTTGTAAACATGAGCGAATAATTATTGTCTACCAGCATCGACATCAGAATTCGCGAGGATGTGATAAATAGATTTATGAAGATATTGCTGGGATACTAATATTAATCAGCTGACGTTTTCACCGCATGTTGATATGAACGTGCTAAATGACTGGCGATATGGACGAAATACTACGTTTATTAAATTATTGGTGAAATTTTATATATTGGCGTCTACTAGATTTGGCGGTTCCGATGCCGATCGCCAAAGTCGCCAAATAAAATGGTCGCTAATATTAAGACGTATATAGTACCTAACTAGGCAATATAAATTTCTAAGAAATAATTTGAAGGGGTGATATCGTGTTTTATCGTTCGAACCATTGTGAGATCTATACATGTACTGTATTAAGGCCTTAATATGTTTGTTTCTGGTTACATGCTCATTAAAAACAGGGAAGGTTAGGTCAGTGCTTGCTTCTTTGGCTCTTGAAATTAATGGTAATCGAATGATTGCAGAATGATCATATTTGTAAAAGTACAACATAAGTTCAAACTGTGCCCACAAGACAAGACTTTGTCTCATATCATCGCTGTAAATTTTAAGCCTAAACTTAAATTTATTTTCGTTGGCGCTTCTCCTTCTTAAGTATTTTGATTGACCTTCATGATCATGTCTGTACTACAAAATAGTATTAAATTGGAGCATGGTATACATATAGAGCATGTTATATAAACGTGTAACCATGATGTTCAACTCGCTGCTCGTACAATAGCCTATATAATTATCTTGTAATATCAGGGATATCTGTTGATGGGTCAATACTGTTCATACTGACGTCATTTCCGGGTTGTCGCGTGCACCTGAACTCAGGTCCGATTGAATGTTCTAATTTTGTATCAATTTTCTGTGAATGCTTGAACGCGTTTGACTACTAAAATTGGAATCAACTCACGTGAAATTAGTCCCATGTTACATATTGATTCTGTTTCACAAGCCCTGTAGTTTGGGGTTTAGATAGAATTCGGCTTTGTGGGTTGGTCGGTGGTCGAGTGGTAAAGATCTGAACTATTAAAACGAAAGGTCGTGGGTTCGTTTCTCGGCTCCGCTTTTCGCTCTCTGGGACACTTTTTCGGGGCTCAATCCCAACTACCGAAGCGGGCACTGTGTCTAGAACATCACAGGGAAAAGGGCGTGGCGTGTATCGATGATGTTCACCGGACACGATAAAGAACCAGGAAATGCCATATAGCTGTTTAATGGACCATTAAACAACAGATAAATAAATAAATGAATAAGAATTCAGCTTTAAGATTAGTTCCGAAACTCAGTCACTCGTTAATTTACATACAAAAATGTATATAATCCTAAAAAATAACCAATGACAAGACTTCGTTCTTATAGACGTGTATTCGTATATAAAAACAACTCTTAGAAATGTGCGTCACTTCTGGAATTGCTAAAACAGAAGTACGTATTATATAGTACAGTTGAATCTCGTTATGTCAAACTCGCTTATATCAAAATTTCGGTTATGTCAAACTGTTTCTTTGGGTCCCGATTTTTTTGCTCTTTCTCTATATGAAATTAATCCGCTTACCTCCAATTCACTAATCTCCAAATTTCGTTTATGTCAAACTAAATTTTTGTCCTCCTGACTCTTATTGTAATTGTAGTTACACTGAACCTGTTTGAGGACAAATTTTACTGGGTGCATAACTTTACTATAGAGTCTGGATTTTTGGAACTTCATGTTTATCGTACTGTTGAAATACTGTTTGGTGTTATTTTGTCGTATGGAGCCTAAAGTTTGATGCACAAACCCTATATCTAGTTAAATTAGTGTGCCTTCGGTCAAAATAAAGAAGTTTATAACTCCACTCAGTGCATTTCGTAAAGATGTCGGAGTATAGAGTTGTACTCTGTGTGGCCGTATACATTCAATTTTATCAAGCACAGTCTTATATATCGAGCAGGTTCTTTTATGGGACACTATCGTAAAGATGTCGATAGATAAAACATGGTTTTGTACATTTTCATCAAAATGTCTTCAGTAAAGCTTTGACGAGCGTTTCATCGTATAATTTGTGAGAAAATATAAATAGAGAAAATATAACACAAACAATTGCGTTTTATCTGAATTGTTAGAAAAAGTCGACGTCACCTAATTAGGTCATTCTTCGAAGTGTAAACATGTTTATTAGCACAAAATTATAAGGTCCATTTCAGAGTAAAACTATTGATTATCAATTAAGTCTTGAATGTAAGATTGTACAATTGATCGAAACATGTTTTATAGATTGTGTTGAATTGTATACGGACGTGTGGAAATTAGCCATATATTGATATACGAACTTAACATAGATATATAAAATAGACATTTAATGAGCCTTTTAATAGAAAAAAATCTATACGTCAGTTTTACCCCCAATGTGTCTGATTTAAACTTGATATACATTATCTCTCCTATTTATACACAACAAAAACTACACTACTGGCCACTTAATTGAGTTTCAAAGCGCTTATGTCATAAAAACATCTAAATGAAGTACATTGTATTGTGTGACCTAAAATAAACGGATGCCTTATTTACGATGCTAAAACAGTTTTTTCGTAATAAAACATCTAATTAGAAGTACATTAAATTGTTTGTGATTGTAAAAATGATAACAACCAGTTGCCTAATCAAAACAAATGGAACTGTAAGCTCGGTTTACGCGGACGTGAATATTTCTTTCAAAAGCATCACCTACTTACAAGAAAATCGCTAATGAGAT
This sequence comes from Lutraria lutraria, assembly GCA_964023205.1. Lineage (NCBI taxonomy): Eukaryota > Metazoa > Mollusca > Bivalvia > Venerida > Mactridae > Lutraria > Lutraria lutraria. The sequence continues at coordinate 42,847,067 of OZ026833.1, read as the reverse complement.
TGTTATATGATTAATTTGAAACAAGAGCAGAACAAAACATAGCTTGATTATATGTACATGTACTTCTATCCATTTGTGCTGTATTACATGATATGTATTTGTTTAGACAGATATTTCAAACTTTTACGAGAGTATATATATTATGTGTGTAACCTTCTCAGAAAATGCTTAAACATTTCTTTATGTTTTCTTTATTTATCAAATATTATATGGCTGTAAACATGTAAATGTTTTCAGACCGTCGTATATGACTGAAAATAAATTGTGGAAAAACGGTGTTAAAGCAAAAATAAAATACAAGTTATATATTTGATGTCAATAAAATTATGTTATGTATTGATTGCAATAACTGGGTAAATAAATCTTCCCTAAGAATGTAGTGACGTAAATTTTAAATATACTACGATCTAAGACCAACTTTTTAACTTGTTTACTCTATCTACTGGTTGTTGGTTAACAATAGATTCAGAATTCTCAAAACTTGAAAGAAAAAATTAACGATATGATGAAAAGACATCTGTTTTTTATTTATATTTATTCCGCTGTTTATTCAAGGTTGTATTGAAAACTCGTTGTTTTATGTTACAAGACCTGGATTATTAAGTTATGTACATAGAAAGGCTATTATTTCATCTGAAAAGAAATTAATGAGAAACCTACACATCTCCCATAATGGGAATAGGCTCATTCTGCGACTACTATAATTAATATGCGGTGCTCCGTGCTTTGAAAGTTCTATGAATATAATGTAATTAATAACTGGCGGGACGATTTCAAGATAGCAAACAAAAATTAAATTATGATATGGGTTCTTACTATCTCTTCAATGCTCGTCACCTTTAGCCAGATGTAATTCATCTCGATAGTTAATATAAATACAAGCCTTATACATAATAGAAGTTATTTGGTATCAATTTTGTCCAATAATCTGATTGATAAGGGATATATCTTTTATCATTTATGATGATTTAAGCAATTTATTGTTATGAATGGACTTTTTTTATTTAAATTATATGTTTTCTTTAAATGAACATCAGTCCTTTCGGGAGGTTGGCAAAATCGGTAAACTGACACTGGTAGTCAAGATACCCATTTATAGGCATTGTTCTTAAAAGCCCTCTCTAATTATAATTTCTTATGGGAATGGGCGGGGAAGTAAAGCAAAAGAACTGATTGTATCATTTGACCACCATGTAACTTGAACAATGGTACATTTTAATCAGTCAATTTAAGAAATTGCGTACATATACGTATATAGATAAGCAAACACACATTTTAATTATTATTTTGCCTTATAAAATTAAGCATGGTGCGTTCCCAATTATGAATTGTACCAAACATTTTTTTTGTTGACATACGACGGACTTGAATCAACGGTCACGTGATTTCATATGGCTTCCATCAATGATCATTCCGAATATATATCTTTCTTGGATTCAGTGTGAAAAAAGCACATACTTTCTTTTAATGATGCTCCCTTGGTGATTTACTAGCTGCTTTATAAAAAAGCATTAATTTATATCAATTGAAATACCAATCGTGGTATTTAAGCTCGTATAAAAAGAAGGTTTTATTAAATGTTGTGCTGTACAGTTTTATAATTATATGTGTCAACAATGCTCTAGGTGGGTAAGGATTGACCGACACAAGATAAATCCAAGAAAATAATAAATTACATCAGTATAAATAAAGATAATTTCCAAACCAAGGCCTGGATACATTTGGTGTTGAGTTATTTTGGCATTTTCGAGTGGGCTGTTTACAACATTCAAGTCTTTGTGAGAAAATTATTTTTTTTTTACTTGAAACAAAGTTGTCGACAACCTCTCGACTTTCCGAGACAAACATACAATACACCACTTCATACCACATGATACATGAGACAGTTTAATACTTGAACTAATTATATAAATTGTGGAGCATTTCTATATATGGATTAAATCTAACACGGGAACATCAAAACTGTCTATATTTTCATCTAAAATTAAAAGTTACTGATCTAATTTAAATCATGCCACAATTTTTATGTAATTTAAAATCAAAATTACTTAATCCAAAGAAATTATAAAGATGACTGTATAACTAACAGTACTGTAAACTCTTCATTTAGTTTACATTTTGTTTTCAAGACACACATTAGCATCAAGAGATACTCGAACTATGTAAGTTAGAAGTACTAAGAGGTCCCATCTATTTGAGGATATTGACCGACTTTAGTTTTACGATACAACATGGTACTTATTGTCAATGACATCGGAGTGATCTACATTTTCTTTTGTGACCATTTTATAGTTCAGTATTATTTACGAGTGCTTGGTATATAATCATAACATCGACCATGAATAATCGTCAATTTTAACACAACTGTACTAGCATTCGTATGATTATATAGAGCAGTTTATGCTGGTACCCATTCCATATATAGAGCAGTTTATGCTGGTACCCATTCCATATATAGAGTAGTTTATGCTGGTACCCATTTCTTATATAGAGCAGTTTATGCTGGTACTCATTCCATATATAGAGCAGTTTATGCTGGTACCCATTCCATATATAGAGCAGTTTATGCTGGTACCCATTTCTTATATAGAGCAGTTTATGCTGGTGCTCATTCCATATATAGAGCAGTTTATGCTGTTACACATTCCTTATATATAGAGCAGTTTATGCTGGTACTCATTCCATATATAGAGCAGTTTATGCTGGTACCCATTCCATATATAGAGCAGTTTATGCTGGTACTCATTCCATATATAGAGCAGTTTATGCTGGTACTCATTCCATATATAGAGCAGTTTATGCTGGTACCCATTCCATATATAGAGCAGTTTATGCTGGTACCCATTTCTTATATAGAGCAGTTTATGCTGGTACTCATTCCATATATAGAGCAGTTTATGCTGTTACCCATTCCATATATAGAGCAGTTTATGCTGTTACCCATTCCATATATAGAGCAGTTTATGCTGTTACCCATTCCATATATAGAGCAGTTTATGCTGGTACCCATTCCATATATAGAGCAGTTTATGCTGGTACTCATTCCATATATAGAGCAGTTTATGCTGGTACCCATTCCATATATAGAGCAGTTTATGCTGGTACCCATTTCTTATATAGAGCAGTTTATGCTGGTGCTCATTCCATATATAGAGCAGTTTATGCTGTTACACATTCCTTATATATAGAGCAGTTTATGCTGGTACCCATTCCATATATAGAGCAGTTTATGCTGGTACCCATTCCATATATAGAGCAGTTTATGCTGGTACTCATTCCATATATAGAGCAGTTTATGCTGGTACTCATTCCATATATAGAGCAGTTTATGCTGGTACCCATTCCATATATAGAGCAGTTTATGCTGGTACCCATTTCTTATATAGAGCAGTTTATGCTGGTACTCATTCCATATATAGAGCAGTTTATGCTGTTACCCATTCCATATATAGAGCAGTTTATGCTGTTACCCATTCCATATATAGAGCAGTTTATGCTGGTACCCATTCCATATATAGAGCAGTTTATGCTGGTACCCATTCCTTATATAGAGCAGTTTATGCTGGTACCCATTCCATATATAGAGCAGTTTATGCTGGTACCCATTCCTTATATAGAGCAGTTTATGCTGGTACCCATTCCATATATAGAGCAGTTTATGCTGGTACCCATTCCATATATAGAGCAGTTTATGCTGGTACCCATTCCATATATAGAGCAATTTATGCTGGTACCTGAACCTTACGTAAAAGTTTAAGCGGGTATCAGATCCTTATATAGCAGTCTATGCCGGTACCCATTCCAAATATAGCTGTTTATGCTGGTACCTGATCCCTATAAATGTGTATGATGTTGCCCGTTCCTTCACAAAGTCACCAAAGTCTCTGCACCTAGAATAATTTTCAATGAATGTTACCAATATAACAGTTCAAATTGCTCAAGTCATTAACATATATTATACAATTAGGAGGATTTTATTCTCGTATACTTCTACATGCAATTATAATCAGCTTCATAATAATTATATATGTTGCCCCACACGTTGAATCAAGTTCTGCAAATGTCCGGATATTTTACTGTAATATTGAACGACGAACCTTTTCTGTATATTTCAGAGCGGAGATGACATCGGCAAGCAGCCTGGAATGTTGGCTGATGTTAGAGCGGGGTTACAGCGAGCATATCTGGACGGTATTGAATACATGAAACTGAAGGTCAAGGAGACTGAAGAAGAGCTTACGCAAATAAAATTAGGATTTTACCAGTGTGATGTTGCTGATGATGACAGCTACGAACAATATCTGAAACAGTGTAATGACCAATTCCTACAAGCCAACAACGAACTTAGAAGAAAAAATGTGAAGTTAAAAGTTCTTGATAGTGAGATGGAGATTGTTGCCTTACTGAACGTTCTAAGGGAAAAGGTGGAAGTTGATCAAGGTGAAATTGGTTTTATTTCAGAATTCTGGGAGAACATGAAGAGTACGATGGAAAGTATAAAGGTGTTAGTGAATAAATTTAAAACTAACGTAGTGGATAGACTACGTGGTAACTGCATCAGTTACAATAATACGGATATTCATTTGGATGTATCGGCTAGGTACACTGAAGAAGTCACGAATTATCTAACTGAGATTGAACGCACGATGAACGACACTTTAATCTTGATTAAAAGTTTTGCCAATGGAATTCATCAGGATTTATATACGCACACCAAATTTACTGATGGAATTTTGGTCGCGTGTGATCTCAAAGCGTTTCCAATCCTTCGGCTGTTTCCGGATATTACGGAAAAGGTCGAGTCCATGTGTGCCACTGCGTTCGTCTGGCTGGAACGAGACGGACGCTACATGTATGAAATAAATGATTACATCCGGGAGACGCGATCGATGGCAAAGAAGCGAGTACAGGATCTGAAAATTCAGAAAGAGAAAATGAAAAAGTTTGAAAAAGCAGTAAAGTCAGCAAACATTCTGTTGCACAATAACAAAGAGAAATTAGAAAAAATTGAGACAGATTTGAATCAATTGGAACAAACTTTTACTGTTTATAAACAACAAATGGATATGAAAAACGGAGAAAAATCTCAAAAGGAAAGTATTGCCGACTTCTTGAAGCTTACTCTGTCGCAGACGAAAAAGAACTACAACCTGCAACTAAAAAGACAAAGACTTTTGAAGCAGGTTGGAGAACTTGAATCATTCTTACAAGGACTCGAACGTGACTTGGCGGGTGTTCAAAATAAGATTCAGGAGAAAGCGCAACAGAAGGATATGCTTGCCGTAAAACTGGAAACCAACGAAAAATCGTATGGAGTGCTTAAAACCGATTTGGATTCTTTTACAGACAACCTTGATGCTTTAGAACAAGAGGTTAATGGACTATCAGGACAACTTCTGCAGCTTGAAATCATTCAAACTTATAAATCGTCGCCGGAAAATATCGATGGAGTTTATGACCGACCGCAGTCTGTAAAATTAGCACCGTCTCTGAAAGAGAAAATCAAACGGAAGCGGAAGATCATGCCGCCAGTTCACTGATTGTATTTACTGTTAAGAACTGGCTTTAAGTGTATTGTCTTTATATGTCTTCTCTATGAACGAATATCACATTTTGTTGATAGCGACTTAAAAAATATTTGTATGTATCATGTCTGGATGGAAACGTGCAAGTGATTCGTTTGTTTCAAATATCAGGATACATTGTACATCATAGATACTATATGTCTACGGGGGGCACCCCTTTGCATAGATATACATGTACATGTTTAAACAATCAACATCTGTATAAAAATCCATATATGATCAGCTGTCTGGCCAACGAAATTGCGTGAATAGTTTGTATTTTAGTATCTAAATATCCTTTTTTTTCATCTGAAGACGCGTACGTTTTGATAGAATACGTATCTTCAATTTAGATTATAAATTTTGAACTGAATTTTTTTATATTTCCAAGGTTTTAATATTAAATGTCCTAAACTGTAAATGCATTAACTTGCAAATTTAGTAATTTAATTACTGGAAATTCGATTTAAGTCGATCTGTCTTTCTTTAACCTAACATTTAGATCACAATTGTTGAACTGGAGTTACAAAATGTATGTGCATACCTAAGCCAAGGGCCAAACAACTTAATAATATTTAATCGCTAACAATTTACGAATTGGAAACAAAATTAAAGATCAGTTGAATGATAAGTTATACTATTTGACATTCCGTTGGTAAGATAAATATTTAAATTTCTCCCCCATATTGTTTACAATACGATGATTAGAACAATTGTCACATTGGCTTATAAATGCATGTAAACTGGTATGTCGATAATATGATGTTTTAGTCAGAATAGGCATTTTCATGGTTTGAGATCTTTTTTATTTTATTTTTTAAATCAAATCACGTAGTCAAATTATGACTCAAGTACATGTACAGAACAGTTATTCGCATGTAAAGCAACACTATGCTCGTGTTTGTTAAAGTAGTTATTCGGTGAAATCGTGAGTTTGTTTGATGTTGAAGCTTACATGGATCAAATATGGATACCAGCATACATTGTTTATACATTTATATTGTGATACCATCATGTAGGAATTAATTCATTGTTATTTATGGTCGATTCTGGTGTAGCAACATTGTGTACATGTTTTTGTTTAATCTCAAATTATACGTCCTTATACATATATATACGTGTACATTTATACAAGTAGAGGTAAATAAACATAATTCATCATGAATCTGATTGATTGATTGATTGATTGCCCAATCGAATAAGTGATCGAATTGTTAGTTGATCGATCGTTTGTTCGATTGAATGATTAATCTATCGATTGATATATAAATCTTTGGGTACTTTTTTAGTCTAATTTTCTTACAAGCGCATACATTTTTACATTTTATCTGAATACCATTAAACTGTATACATGTAGTATTACTTTATTTGACAGGATGTAAGTAGCTAGAATTGTACGGTATTTTCAACTTTTGAACTTTACGTTGATCAAAATACATCTCCACTCTATCGGCAAATTATTGAAGATCATTTTTTGAAATTAACACAGAGTAAGATTGTTTAACCGATCGAATGTTTAATCAATGTAGAAATGAGGAAATACTGACGTCTAAGCTTAAAGTAAACACTTATTTTATTGGGTCAAAGTACGATTTTCTTCCGCTGGATCAATTCATTGTCAAATCTTGAAAAATCCTCAATGGTTGATCATGTTTTGTTATGTTAATGAGAAAAAACACATACGTACACTGACGGGTATAAAACCTAGCCATGACGTTATCTCCTTTGTACGGCTCAGCATTAGGAAATGTATTTGAATATTTTATCTAGAAATGAATTTGTATACGTAGTGATTTATCTTTATCAGTTTATGGAATATTGCACAGTTAAATCAGATTAAATACCTATCTATATTGTATAAAACTCAAGTAATTGGTTGCTTGGTTGTTCCTCGTGTTGTACATTGTAAAAACGCCCAGGAGAAAATCATTGTCAAACTATTCACATAATTATTTGTTTTAGTCTAAAACGGTACAGGCAAGCCTCATTTAGCGACCATCTCAATATTTAGACCACTTTATGATAACAATTATTTTAATTTCCTGACGGAATGCCTTTTCTACATCAAAACTTGATCATGAGACCACAGCAATACAAGTGTTAGATCTAAACTTGTTATTTCAGGGTCCAGAAGGTGGTCGTAGAAACGAGGTTTTACTGTATTTATAAGTACAACAAAAACCTGTGAGCAAAGGTCATCCTTGGGAAAAACAAAATGTGGCCTTTATTGACAAGTGCTTTATTCGGAGATCATTTTGCTCTTAATAATCAGTGATGGTTTTTAAAAGAATGACCTTTATTCACAGCATGGCCTTTATTCGGAGCTGGCCATTGACACAGGTTTGACGTACTATATATATGTTTAGCCTATATGCTTTTTTGTCACATTATGTCACATCTTAAGTTAAGCTTATTTTAAAGCATTACAGCACTTAATTACATAGTCGTCATAACATATAAATAGAAATGTATATACAGGTTAAAAGTCTATCATATAATACTGTGTGTAAATTACTACGCAACATATAAACAGTTTGAACTAAATAGAGTCTAGTCTCGGGTTTCGTGAAATTTCCAAATTTTATCGGTGACTTTGTTCAGATATTTCGGACTTTTATTCGCATTTGAACCATGTTTTCTCTGTTGGTACGATTTGTTCATTTATAGTTTCATTATATAATATGATTAGTAAATATCCGTTTATATCCATGCGACATTTTTGTATTTTATGTAAGGTAATCTTTTATATGTCATTCTATGTTATGTTACTCGTCGCCAGGTTAATTTGCATCAAATACCATTACTATATTTTATTTAAACGCTCTTCCTAAATTCAAATGGTTAAAAATTGACGAATTTTTCTATAGATACAAACAGACAAACTTGTGAGCAAAAGCCACAATAAAAGGAGTTAGAAATATGACTGTTGTAGAAAGTTTGCATTCAATAAAAGGTGATATCAATTATTATATCAATACATTATCTGAGAGTGGTCGTTATTTGCAGGTTTGATCGAGGTTTGTGATTCATTGATAAAAATAGTATTTATTTCATAAATAAGTTTTCTCTTATCTTTTATCTATTTGTCATGTATGATAGCGAAGAATGTCTTATTTTATAATGGAATATTTCAGAACTGGGCTTTTATTAAAGCTGACGGAGTGTTCGGTTCATACACACAGACCTGATATTGTGTATTGTTGTATCTAAATGTTTGTATATGTGTAAGTGTGTACTGGTTTCATAAGTTGTACAAGTTTAATGTACTGAATGATATTGTGTCATATCATGTATTTAATGTTCAAAAGAAATTATACGCAAGTTGGACTACAATCAATGTTTGTTTTATCTTAGACCTTTATGGTTAACTGACCGACCCTATATATTTTTGGGCAATAGCAATATTGAAAGTACGAAAACATTTGGGGACGAAAGGTTCCTCCCAAGTACGAAAAATATGTTTACAAAAAAAAAGAAATATTTTTTCGACCTGTATAATCTGATATTTTTGGTCAAGTAAGACTAAACATTAGTATTTTCTAGCCGAACCTATCCGTTCATAGGTTCGTATGAAGCAGTGTCAGGTTGGACGTAATCATTTAGAATTTATCTGAGAGGAAGGAAAAATCAGTCATTACCCCTTTACAATTACAGCCAATAGTATTAACTGGGAGGCTTTAAGCACCATTAGCCCCCTATCATGTGTTCCTACGTTATGAGATAGTGTCTTCAATTATAAATCAAACCAAATTATTGAATGGGCTATTGCAGCAAACTGACATAATAGTTGCGCCTACAGTCCTGAAAAAATGCTCATACTAGTATTGTTTCTATTTCCGATAAATAATGACGAGCGTACGAATTAAATAAACGAGGAATGGGGTTCAATGGCCGTCACCATAGACAGAATTGTTCTAAATACCCTAGTGAGGTTCAAACTAGCACCGACGGGTGTACAAGTAACTAGCAGGTAATAATTTAGCAATGAAGGGAAATCGCATGTTTTTCCTAAACAAACGGCTGCTTACATCAACTCTTTCAAAATTTATATTACTAGTTTTTAATCCTTAAAAGCCATACTAAGCATCTGTTATTGCAGTGTTTGCAGATTTTTGTGAAGGTTAATTTCTGTGTTGGTCTTCCAATGCAAGTAGTGTCGACCATGATACGGCACTGAACTCAAAAAAGCAGACGGCGGAGAAAAAAACAATATAATGTGACATTAGTGCATTAAGAAGTTTCTTTTAACAAAAGTACTCCCGATAATTCTTCTCTTGTTGCTATTGGACACCAGAAATCACATCAAAAACAAAGTTCTCGCATGAAGATAAGAAATGCAGATCTGCATCAAGTCATACCTTATATAGCATTACAATTATTATCGTATATAAGAAGTTCTATATTTATACACGTTGGCGTCACAAGTTCACAGGGGCTGCTCTTTCTGACAGATTTCCTATCTCAAATTAAACAGGCTTGTGTACTTAGGCAGTTATCAAGCCTTGGTTATATTCGTGTGTTTGAAGTACTGGCAGATAAGGAAAGATAAAATAGAAAGTTTTCTTTCAATAGACGTCAATTACTGTGAACGAATAGCATTGCTAATGTTCAAGTCATATATAGAAGGAATCAATAAATGCTTACAGAATAGTAAATGTACCTTGTGTCTTTTGTATATGATAGTAATTTATGTTAAAATCAAATCGTTTTATCAAATAACTTTGTTATTGGTGAAAGTACTTTATGCTAATTTTTAATCATCCGTGAGTAATGATAAACTTGTATTGGTATCTTGTGTGCTTGGTGACTTTTGTGAAGATATATCTGAAGTTTGATATTCGGAACATGAAAGTAGCATTCTATAAAGTCTTCAAATCAAATATAAAATGTATTTGAGCTTATTTCTTTCGTACGACCATCAATAAGGTATTCAAGGGGAATAGATGAGTTTAAACAAACTGGAAACTGACTAGTCCTAGTTCGAAGGCTGCAAACATTGAGAATTGGCTCCAAGCTAACATTACTTGCCAAAACTGGTCCTAATCAACTATACTGGTCTCTTTAAGATGGACAGAAAAAAAAATGTTGTATTTAGTTCCCCTACTGATCCCACTTTAACATCAACTCCGAAAAACTAATATACGATAATTTTTTTCTATGAAATTATAATTCTCGTACTTGGAGAACCAAAGTACAAAAATTATAATTTCGTCTAAAAATAAGATAAAAGGGTATAATCTAACTTACAAAGAAATTGCCCAATTAAAATTCAAATTAAGGTCAATGCAAAGTTTGGCGATATACGTGGATCAGGGATGCTATAATTATGTAATATAACATCCATGAGGTGGATTGGAATGGTCCAAGGTAAAACTGTAATAGTATCATAGTGTTCTAGTCAGCGGTGCTGGTAATAAAACAGTCCATTTAAAACATTAAGTCCTTATCTGGATGGATGATATGGATGGATTGGAAATGGTCAAAGGCAACAACTGTAACAGCATCTAGGGAATTAATAAAACCACAACGTCTAGTTTTCCTCATACATATGGGTGAGTGAATCACTCTAAGCAGCAGCATTAGTATATACTCGAGATATAAAATCACACGATGTGTTTTTGAAACACAATGCCCCCATCCAGATGACATTGACCTACTGACCTGAAAATACACAGGTCCTGCAGAGGTTGTCACGAGGAACCTACATATGAAGTTTGATGAATGTAGGTGCAAGAGTTGTGATTTTATAGGCAAGGTTAAAGTTTGGTACAAACAGACAGACCAAAAACAATATGCCCCCGTATCAATAGATCGGAGGCATAAAAATCAAAGATTCACTGATTTATAATCCAATACTAGTTCTGAATTACTGAATAGAACCTTGTTTTATGTGTTTTTTTTAAATTTTCATGGTAGCTGACTTTTTATCTCCCGAGCATTAATTTGAAGGTTCACAATCCCCAAATAGAACTCTCAGCCCGGTCTGTCAACATATGAGAACTTTTTAAAGCCTTTATATTAGACATGTATGTGTTTCATGTACACTGGAAGGGAGTGCCAAGTAAGAAATGTGTATAAAAACAAAGAAAGATGGAGTTTAATCAGTTTTATTACTTTGAAGTGAACAAATGAACAATTACATTCACACTGAGTTAACTACACAGCTAGATTGATGGCGACTGATTTAATGAGACGTATACATGATTTCAATGAATATGTAAAAATTGCATTTTATTGATATGAACATTTTACAAATGAATGCAACAGAAAATAATATAAGACATGACAAGTTTAATACAGACTTAAGTTGCAGATTATTTTTTTGCAAAAACATGGTTAAATAATCATTATAATCAATAGTAATAAGAAAACAAGTGGCTTTCAGGTAAACATAAAAATACAGTCTGTCATATTGATACACATTGTCGTATTGATACGATTATTGAATCTATGACAGATCTAAAAAGCGGAGTTACCCTACCCATTAGATTATAAGATATAAAGACACATAACAACAGCCTATAACTAAACAACTTAAATCGTCAAGGAAAACATAAAACCAAGTGTAATTTCGGCAAGACTGAGTCATACCACTTCTGTGATTTACTGACCTCATACAAAAATTGACGTTATGCAACAGTTAGTTCTCCAAGGATGTCCTAATCACTAGCCCTTCAATGCTGTGAGTTCAAATCCCACCTAGGACCAGAATTCAAGGAAGCTGTCCAGCTAGCTTACAGTAGGGTGGGTGGTTCAACCCAGGGGTCTACCTACACCTGGACGGCGTCTACCTACACCTGGGTGGGCGGTGTCTACCTACACCTGGGTGGGCGGTGTCTACCTACCTACACCTGGGTGGGCGGTGTCTACCTATACCTGGGCGGCGTCTATCTACACCTGGGCGGGTCTACCTACACCTAGGTGGGTCTTTCTCCACTGTTAAAGCAGAAAGTGATCAAACAACACTATCTGTTGGTGAAACGTTAAACCACAGTAAAACAAGTAGATACACATTGTGATAACATAAACCTAATGAACTTGTAAGAAACAAAACATGCAGTCCATTTAAGAAGATACAATACTTGAGGATTAAATTGTCTGATTTCAAAAAGAAGTATGCCTATGTTAATACTTAACAATACAAGAAACAGTAAAATTAAATTCATATTATTACATATTTATAGTATGTTGAAGTTAACACTTACATGACTATTCTTACGCTAGGATATAATAACTGGAATTGCACTGTATTAAGGATGTGGTCGTTACAAAGTTAATATATAAATCCTGATATTTCTTTCAGGAATACAAGTGTACCAACAGAGAAATGAAAATAATTTCAACAGATACACAAGCATTAACATAGGCAACACAAATGAAGACAAAAATCTCAAAAAACTCCAATAAATGAAGAGAAACATTTTAAAAGCTGTATAAATATAGTTGCCAAATTTGAGACCTAATTTCTCAATAATAAAACAATAATGTTAAAAAATCACGACATTTCATTGATAAACACAGTAAATTAATTTGTAACAGGACAGAGCAAAATGAAAAATTTAACAATATTTAAAACTTATCCATGTTTTATTAATTGTGCACATTTTCTAAACATACAAATTCAGTGCATGTGAAAGCTAACAAACTTTAACAGGACCTGAGGAGTGAAAAACTAGAAAACATGACAGGATTGGTCAAGTTCGACTGGCCCATAATGTTGTATATTTACGGTAAATTACCCAATCTTCTCTCCAAGAAATGTTTCTGGACATGAGGGACAGTAATTCTCTTAATTTGTAGGACTTAATCAGTTTTTTTTTGTAGAACTGAGTTCTGAGTCACATTCACATTAATGGCAAATCCTTGTATATAAAACTGAGTAGATTAGGCAATCCTGTTTGCAGTTGCTTGATAAACTAAAAAAATCCCCTGAACCAAAAATACATCTTGACATTTTGACAGATTTTTTCTGATCTTTTATTCAGCTTTTCGCTCTTAGTACAGGAATATAAAGTAACACACACAAAAATTAACAAAAATGACTCTTACTTACCCAAGGTTAAGTTTAGAACACATAGCTGCCAACCCAATACTTTTTAGGGATGGGCATATAACTCGTATATTAATAAGAATAATGAACAAGCTTTACAGGACTTACAGTGATACGAAATGTATACAAAACATTAACTTAAAACAAAGCTTAAATGTTTATTGACTAATAAAAACTTTGACCTTAAAGTAGCTAGATAGCAAGTACTATAACTTAGAATAATTTGTACAGAAAGTTCTCATAAGCATAAAAAAATACGAAGGAAATAAATACATCAATTAATCACAATATACAAAATTCTAAAACTGCTGCAACAAACTTCTGATGGTTTAAAGTAAAAACAACAAAGAAATGAAATTTTGACCATACTGTGAACGTCAAAATAATTTCTATGACATTCTTTATGCAAATCCATATTTTGTACAATTACTGGTAATTCATGGAAAATGTAAATAATGTAGAGATCTACCTGCCTTAACTTCAGCCAAAGTCAAGAAGGATTCAAAAGCTTTACGAAGCCCATACATACATTCATCATAAATATAAAGAAGTCAAACTTTGAAAAATCAGTTTCCACAATACATGAAAAGAAACACTGAAAATGTACATTATTCCATATTACATACAACCTAAGAAGACAAATATTCAAACACATGTCTAATAAACATAAAGCCATATATCTCTTCAGATCTTACTGGTTAGTTTTCTAACACTTTCTAATTTAACAATCTTGATACATTATTACAACAAATATTATAAAACACTCAGGTGTGGACTTCCCTGTTACACTTAAAAACTATTCAGTAAATTATTTGTAGTTTATTTTCATACATGCAATGAAGAATTTTTTATGATTCAATATCATGCCAATCCTCATTCAACTTGAGAGGCGGTATTGTTCACTGACCTATTTCTCTTGAATACTTCCGACTCACGGAGACACATGTATGTCCAGAAAAGACTATACTGGGCCCAAAGCGGTTCAGTTCATCTTTCAGACTAACAACAGTTTAATGCACCATGTAATGTCCTCACACAAAGTCGTTCATCCTGACACTAAATTTTCTGTACTGGTATAGAAGTATTCTCAACATACGCCCATTGACATCTCCGTATGTGTTCAACTTGCTTACATAAAGCACTCAAAACACAACATACTCTTTCCAATATTCAAGAACACACACACATAATACTTGCATCTCTTCACAGAGCCATACAACATATCATTGATAAAACAATAACATCAGAACAAACTGGAAACAGAACCTTGATTGATACGTCAACAAATAATCAGGAACATCATTTAAGAACCTAACCATCTCATGGTTACTTTAAACATCACATCAATTAGACACGATTTTCACTACTTCTTTTTGGCGGCACCTTTCTTCGTCTGAAAAAAAATCAACATATGCAGCACTGAATGAGTAATAAAAGGGAGGTAAGTGAAATTGGTAAACTTCTTAAAATAGTTTTGGATTAATAAGTTGATATGCCGGTAATGTCTCATGAAATCGTACTTAAGTTACTTTGTACAATAGTAAGGCACCACCATTGAATACATATATAAAATTTAAAGGCTGAAGATAAAAATACGGTATCTGTAATAATATTGTGCACTGAATTCTAATACGGTAAACTTCACTTAGTGACCTCTTCCTTATTTAGATCACCTGATCCAAATGACCACTTATTATTGAAACAGGTTTTGAAACAGTTCTCGATCTTACAGGGCTTTTTTTTCAAAAATTGGGAAGGGGCCTAAGCCTTTCATTTTGGGGAATTCAAGCGTGATTTGTTTTTACCAAATTTGGAGAAGGTTAGACAACTGAGTTAGAATAGCATTTATTTTTTTGGAATTTCTTCGGCCTCTGTTATAGAAGGAAAAAAGGCCATGTCTTACTTATTTAATATATAGTGAGACTGCCTAAACATTTAACAATTTCTTTGGTCCAAAAGGTGGACTCAATATTGATGTTTAACTGTGTAGCTTGCACTAGTTCTGAAAAACAACAATCTAAATATGGAAGGCCAGAAAGACACAGATAAAACTATTAGTGGGAATCCTGAGACAAATATATTATTGTCTCATGTGAACTAATAGATTCTGAGTTCTACACCTATGTATAAGATGCATCCAATTTCTGGACCCAATTTTTGGGAGGCCTTTGACCTACTGACCTTAAAATGCACAGGTCCTGTAGAGGTTGTCATGAGCAACATATGAAGTTTGATGACTGTAGGTGCAAGCGTTTTGATTTTATTGGCAAGGTTCAAGTTTGGTACAGACAGGCCAAAAACAATATGCACCTGATATATTGATACGGGGCATAAAAAACATGCATCTTACACATGAGTGACAACAGTAGGAGTATGAACAGTTTTTACAATCAAAACCAACATATCACTTACATCCTTGTTGAGATTTCCTTTCTGTATAGCTTTCAGAAGTGCGGTCGCCTTAGCTGTCTTGTTCTTTGCGTTGGATGCTCCATCAGTACCATTTGATAATGGTTTTGCTTTTCTTCTACAAGAATGCAAATAAAGGCAATGGATGGACAGCATTAACAAAAGATAAATTTATGATTCATGAATTGTGAAATATGAACTTAATACAGGGCCACCATTAAAATCTTGTTTGTTTGCTACTTCCGATCCATACTTAATGGCTTGGATTGGTAGGAAGGTAAATTTTTTTGGCCATCCACATAATTATACACATTTAACTTAAATTCAACAAAAAAAAATTAAAACACAGAAAGAATCATTGTTATTAATGTTTTCTTAGTAAAATATTCTTTGGACGGCCAGTTTTTTGGTGGGTCAGTCAGGTTATAGGGTTATCATAGATATCAATACTTACACATTTTTGGTTACAGTGACTGTAGCTTTAGCTGTTGGTTTTGGACTTTTACCAGCTGCCTTTTTACCAGCTGCTGGTTTTGGTGACTGAGTAGATTGACTGTCGTCTGAAGTGCTTGCAGCGGAAGCTGGAGATTTAGCTGCACCACGAGCCCTACAGGAAACCAGAATAGCTGTAAGAACTACTTGCTACCTCTGTAAGCTTATATAGTATTTGCACTAACCCACTAGCATAAAGCCCAGTGCTAGTAAATTTCTATTTGGGCTAGCCAACTTTCTGAAAATTGTCTTTGGGATAGCAGTAAATAGCCTACTTTTATCAATTCACTTATAGTTTGGGCTAGTGCTTTAAAAAAAATTAGTTCGAAATCTGCTTAAGAAAGATATTCAAATGATAAAAGTTTTGCTGAATAAACTTTAGAACTTAGATAAAGTTGCAGTATTGTTCAAGGCTTAAGACAAATGCTCAATTAAAATTGACACACAACAAAATGCTTATCACGAATCATAAAATATTTCTTTCACACAAATTAACTATCAATATAATGTGTATAAGACTGAGTGCATGGTACTGTAATTAACTGCACATACCCTGCTTTACCCCTAGCAGCAGCACGTTTAGGGGTTGCTTTAGGGGCTGGCGACCCTGGTGATTTGAAGTTACTTTCTTGAGATGTTTGTTCCGGGGTTGATGCTCTTGATGTTGATTCATTTGATTCTGTCTCATCTTCTTCCTCCTCCTCAGTGGCCTTTTTCCTGTAAATGACAATTTTTAGTTTCAATCGGTTTAACACCTTTTTTTGATATTTAAGTTACTTACAGCGGCCGGTTCACCCGACTAGTTTTCCTGAACAGCAACGTAACCAATATAAACTAACTCCTCTAAGGAACTGGCAACATCTCCACATGGAGAACAAGAGGGCCAAGATGGCCCTATATCACTCACATGACAATCACTGTTCACTCATTAAAACATTGTTTTGAACCGGTGACCTAGTTTTTGACCCCAGACGACCTATGTTCGAATTTGTCTTACATATCATTAAGACAGTCTGACTAGGTTTGGTGAAGATACGATCAAAATTTGACATCTACAGTGTTAATAAGGTTTTCCTAAGATTTGACCTTGTGACCTGGTTTTTGACCCTAGGTGACCCATATTTGAACTTGTCCTTAATATCATTAAGACAAACAATCTGACAAGGTTTGGCCAAGATCCAATCAAAACCATGACATTTAGAGCTTTTACAAGATTTGTACCTAAGATTTGACCTTGTGACCCAGTTTTTGAACCCGGCTGACCCATGTTCATCCTTCACCCACATATCATTGAGGCAAACATTTTGACAAGGTTTGGTGAAGATCCAATTAAAACTGTGACATCTACAGTGTTAACAAAGTTTTCCTAAGATTTGACCTGGTGACCTAGTTATTGACCCCAGATGACCCATATTTATACCATTATATCATTAAAACAAACGATTTGACAAAGTTTGGTGAAGATCCAATAATAACTGAAATCTACAGTGTTAACATGGTTTTTCATAAGATTTGACCTAGCGACCTAGTTTTTGACCCAAGATGACCCATGTTCGAACTCGTCCAAGATATTATGAAGACAAACATTCTGACAAGGTTTCATGATCATCCAATCAAAACAGTGACTTCTAGAGTGTTCACAAGGTTTTCCAGCAATTTGCCCTAGTGACCTAATTTTACTACAGAAATAACCCATTATCAAACTTGACCTACATATTATTAAAATAAACATTCTGACAAAGTTTCATGAAGATAAAGTCAAAACAGTGATTTCTAAAGTGTTCACAAGGTTTTCCCTTATTTGGCCCTGGTGACCTAGTTTTTGACCCCAAATGGCCCAATATCGAACTCGTCCGAGATTTTGTTGATATTAACGTTCTGACCCAGTTTTGCTAAAATTGAGCCAAAAATGTGGCCCCTAGTGTGGTCACAACAAAAAGTTTGACAACGCACGACGCACACCGCCGGAGGGAGAGTGATCCTAATAGCTCACTTTTGTCACTTTGTGACATGTGAGCTAAAAATCAACATTATTTCATCAAATTTTCAAAGAAGGGTATGACCTACCGAAACCAGGATTCAAACCCCTGATTGCCAGGTTATATTTCCAGCACACTAACTACTGGACAACAGCCACTGCTCATTGTTAAATGAACAAGTTGCCACATATGTTAAATGGTATAGCAAACATGGGGTTTGCCTAAGACTTCATGGTAAATGCTTCCATATTCAATTCTAACCTATATCTTAAAGTCATTGAATTAATTTTTTTGTGACAGGTTGCCCGACTATATACTTTATGAAGGAAACTCTCTAAAACTAGGTTGTCCCCCAAAAGACTTAAAGAAGGAAAAAAATCTTTTCGGACAGGGGGCAACCCACTAATTTGAAGACTGTATATGAAAAGATTTATGACAATATGGCATACTAATTAATCACAGATCACCTTGCATCCTGACTAGTTCATACAACAATTTTACACTTAATTCCTCATCCAGTAAAGAGTACATATTAACTGAAATCCATGTGGTTCAATAAATGACTTAAACATCATAGTAACAAAGTACCATTAAAAATTTAAAGTACATATTATCAAACCTTCGGTTAGCAGCTGCCTTCTTCCTGCCAAGTTTAGGCGCAGGTACAGCATCTTTTTCCAGATTAAATTTCCGTTTTTTAGGTGACACAGATTCCTCACTTTGTTCTGAATCACTTTCTTCAGCAGTTCTTTTTGCACCTTTAGTTTTTTTATTTTCTCCATTTAACACACCCTTTCCTTTCTTTTGAGGCCCTTTTTTCTCACTTTGGCCCTTTGATTTGTCTTGTGAGTCACTAGCGGAATTTTTTCGACCTTTTTTAGTGGCCGCTTGCTGAGCCTGTTTTTCGGCTTCAGCGACAGTACGTTTTAAAATCCTCTTTTTCGGAGGCGGCGGGGTGGTATTTTCAGAGTCCTGGGAACTTGTATCTTTAACTTCCTGAGATGTTTCAGAATCCTCCACAGAATCACTGCCACTGTTAACACTGGATTCAGGGGTGTCTTCCACATTCTTAGAATTGTCACCTTTTTTACTAGGAGCAGCAGCTTTCCCTTTCTTACGACCTCTCTTTGCTGGTTTTGGTTTTTTGGTCTCAACACTTGACTCTGACCCTGTGGATGCCATTTCGAGATCTCCTGATTCACTTGTGTCATCAACAGGTTCAGATGCTGCACGTTTACCTCTTCCTCTTTTTTTAGGAGTGGACTCAGACTCAGCTGTTTCTGATGTTTCTGAAGAATCATCTCTGTAACACAAGGTTAGTGAATAAATCAGAGCAGAACTATTATCAATCGTTAAATGACAAGAAATCCTCAGTCAAAGTAAATAAAACTCAAAACCGAATTTAAAATTTCTGATGACATTTAAATTATTAGCTAATTTCATGATTTCGATATAGTAGCTCACGGAAAAGAAAGGAAATTATTTCCAGGCAGCATTTGGCTGTAACAACAAGTATCATCATAAAATATTTAAGAAGTGCAAGCTCCCTAATTCAAGATAATCTCATTTTATTATGAGAAAAATTAGTCAGACACGGGGTGCACTAGGGCACATA
This sequence comes from Lutraria lutraria, assembly GCA_964023205.1. NCBI lineage: Eukaryota > Metazoa > Mollusca > Bivalvia > Venerida > Mactridae > Lutraria > Lutraria lutraria. Next base: position 42,826,958 of record OZ026833.1, on the reverse strand, counting down.
ACTCTGGAATGAGTGGATCACTGAGCATAACTAGAAGCCCAAGGGCAACATGTCGAGCCCCTGTTTAGCCAGCTTGTTATCATGACCTTTGAACTACAAGTATGGGTGATATTCATGACACATCATTTCATTGAAGTAAACTTTTATACCAATTTATTTAAAAATCCTTGAATGCAAACAGAAGTTACAGCCCAGACAAGGAAAATATATTTGACCGAATGTGTAATCTTGACCTTTGACCTATAAAAATCTGGGTGTTGCCCCAGACACATGGTCGCATTGTATTATGGCAAGTCATTTTTAAATAATTCAATGCATAAGGGAGACACAGCCCTGACAAGGTGTATAATGATTACTTTTTATGTTTGACCTCTAAGTGTGACCTTGACCTTTGAGCTAGAGTCCTTGATCTTACACACTGCACACCGCCTCATGGTGTTTAACAATTATGCCAAGTTATCTCAAAAAGTTTCTATGCATAAGGGAGATACAGCCCGGACAAGGTGTATTATGCTCATTTTTGACATTTGACCTCTAAGTGTGACCTTGACCTTTGAGCTAGAGACCTGGATCTTGCGCACTGCACACCGTCTCATGGTGTTTAACAATTATGCCAAGTTATCTTAAAAAGTTTCTATGCATAAGGGAGATACAGCCCGGACAAGGTCTATAATACTCATTTTTGATGTTTGACCTCTAAGTATGACCTTGATCTTTGAGCTAGAGACCTGGATTTTGCTCACTGCACACCGTCTCATGGTGTTTAACAATAATGCCAAGTTATCTTAAAAAGTTTCTATCAATAAGGGAGATACAGCCCGGACAAGGTCTATAATGCTTATTTTTGACGTTTGACATCTAAGTGTGACCTTGACCTTTGAGCTAGAGACCTGGATTTTGCGCACTGCACACCGCCTCATGATGTTCAACAATTATGCCAAGTTATTTTAAAAAGTGTCAATGCATAAGGGAGATACAGCCCGGACAAGGATCCGGACGGACACACTAACTCACTCACTCACTCACTCACTCACTCACTCACTCACTCACTCACTCACTCACTCACTAACTAACTAACTAACTAACGTACAGACACGCAACCGCCATTGTGGCGACTATGTCGAGCTCACCGCAGGCGGGCTCGACAAAAATTGTGTCTTGCACATCTACATTTCATATTGTTAAAATATTTCAAGTTTCAATTCGATCCCTTGAAAAATGTGGAAGTAGTTTTCTCCACAAGCATTCATGAGCTAAGAATGCCATTGTACACTACATGGCTAAGGTCAATAGCTCGTACCTCTGGAATGTGTGAATCGCTCGGCATGAAAATTGTGTCTTGCACATCTATCATTCATGCTGGTAACATATTTCAAGTTTAATTGCAATCGCTTAAAGAATGTGGAAGTAGTTTGCTCCACAAACTTGTGATATTGCATCCAGACGGACAGACCGACGGACTGACCAACAAAGTGACTCCAATATACCCCCTCTCTCAAACTTGGTTTATGAGAGGAGTTCAATAAGTATTAAGTTTATTCCCATACTTTTTCTTCTTGACCCTGGGTTCTCGTGGACACGTTGGGTTAGGATTTACCACTGGCCCTGGACTAGCGACAATAATAGTTTCCAATGTAGGTTGTTCCTGTCTACGTCTAAAGTAAGTTCCCTGATTGGTTGTAGCAGGTGTTGGGTCCGTTAATCCTTTCTTCTACAATTTGAATTAAAAGAAATATCATAAAATCTATTTACTTAATTCGTACTATGGACTGAGTCACTGAATCATTAAGAGTAATCATTGTTTAATAATGCACATACACCGCAACCTCTCCAAAGTAACAACACCCTTGTGAGTATCAAAATTATGTTGTTGTTGAGAGGTTAAATTAATACTGTGGAATCATTAATTTTCGTTGGGGATTTTATTTCGTGGATTTCGTGGGTTGCTCATCCACGAAATCAAATCCCCATGAATTTAAGTGCAGAGGTAACGCATTTTTTTCAAAAATCATAATCCACAAATTTATGTCCCAACGAAATAGCCATTTTAGTAAAAACCACGAAAATTTAGCCCAACGAAAATAAATGAAAATACAGTAGTTGAATCGTGCAGTGAAGCTAAGTCAAGCTATTGTTGAAGGGATGTCGTTGCCCTAGGGAGTGCCACTCTAGAGGTTGTACTATAGTTTGTAATTGGATATATTGGTTATCAACAATTGTTCAGTTAAGTTTGATGGTCAGTTGGTCCAAGATCCTATCAAAAGCTCCCAGGTTATAAAACAGTTACCCATTCCTTGGCATTTTCATAACCAGCTGACAACTTATCTGCAAATCAGAAGTGAGGGCAAATATTACTAAAAGACATCATGCAACAAATAAATACTACTCTAGGTAAAAATGATGAAAACAGTCACTTTCAAATACCTTTTCAAAGTTGAAGTCCTTTGGTAAATATACTGTGGTATTTATTGAACCCTAAAAACAAGAAAAACAAAACATATATATTTTATGAACATGACATACATAAGAATTTCTTACAATGTTAAATATAAGATTGATATGACATACCTAATATTGTACAATAACTACTAAATATCATTCATTTAATAGTCACTAACAGTAATTTTGGCATAATGTAAACTCATCAGTACAATTTTAACACTGCTGAATCAACTAAATCAAACAGCTTCGGAAACATTTGGCTCAAAATAATATGCAATAAACATTGGATTTATTTAAAATGCTAGGCCTAGAGAAAATCCTACCAGAGAGACATGTAGTACCAATACACTGTTTAACAATGTAATATGCATATCATTCATGCACAGTTAAATCTTATAACTGAATTCAGACCACTATCGTGACTAATCATCTTTGAGCTGGTCTCAATATTGTGTTGAAATATAGGAGATACTGAAAACCTATCTCTCCACCTCTGAGTTATAGGGGGTAGCTTGGCAGAAGCTTGCGGATAGAATGTGGTTAGTACTGCTTAAGGCCTAAATGAAGTCCAGGAAAGCTGGTTAGGATAACTACCTACCTTGATATGACTGAAATTATGTTAAAATGGCGTTAAACCCGATGAAACATGGCGTTAAACCCGATGAAACAAACAAACGACATACAGAAAACATATCTAACAACAAGTGGTCAGTTACCAGTTGGTCTGAATATTGAGGTTACAAACAGAGGTTTTACTGTAATTAGAATTTCATTCTGATTTTATTTCTTCTATAATTTATGATCAATTATAAATGTTACGAGAGATACACATGGTGAATATTCATCAAACAAAGTCGAAATGTCCTGTTCAAGTATAGGATAGATCACAGGTAATTTTGTCTATGATGTTTAGAGGCGAGCCGAGAGAGGCTCTAAATTCCATAGACAACGGTTATGAGAGATCTATCTGATTTAGACCACAGGTATTCTATTGTATGTATTTTATACAATGACAAACTATGATCTACATGTTTTAGCATACACTTTGTGTTGTGACTGGTCAGCTGGAGTCCACTGTGGTCTAAATGTAGACTACACCACTTTAGCCTCATGAATAAAATAAAGAGAAATTCTTACCTTTTCTGGTTTAGTGAAGAGTTTACAGGGTAATACAGGGTCCACATTTTCATCCTTTAGAACAATATTGGTGAGATTCTTTTGTAGAAGTCCTAAAGCCAAATCACATACAGCGTAGAGTTTCTGAAATATTAATAACAATACACCATACTGAATCATCCTAAGTCACGCTTAGAAGTTTAGCAAAATGGTGTAGTTACCATTAGGAAAAAAGAAATAATGAGTTTTTTAAAAGCATTCATTTCTAATTAAATCTATGGCAGAACAAAAACATTGTGTATCTTAACCACCTTTAAGAGCCACATGCATGTATGCAACTATCTGTACAGTATGAAAAAATATACATCACTGATCTATATACTAGTACATATAAGCTCCAACATGAAGCAAATTCATTATATCAACAGAAATTCCTGGGATGTCCAAAACCTTTCTTTTTAACAAACTAAAACAAAATGTAGTCATTCATTAACACAACACCATACACAATGACCCCTTGGGATTTCGAAAAACTGGAAATCCGGTATAAACAGGAAAACTTGCACCCTTGTATACAAGACAACAAATTTTTTTCTCACTACCCATGCCCATCAAAAGGGGGAATTTAGCGCAACAAATTTCAAAATGGGAATATATAATCACATTCATTTCTATGGAATATGTGATTATTTAGTTGTTTAAAACATAAGTATAAATATTACTACACTGTAATTGGTGAGAATGGTGAAAAAAACTTGTATTTTTCTTCTCTTTTCATGTGGAAAACACTTCCTGTTAGGGGAAAATTCTGGCCATTTTTGGGGGAAAATGAAGGAAATTTTACTAGGGGAAACTGCCCATATTCGTCAGTAAATATAGCGAAAAAAAATCACTGCAAGACAATCACCTTATTTGTATCTTCATCCTCAGGGCCTTGAGCATCCTTGGCTTGTTTTATGTTTTCAATGAGACGACGGAAGAAATGATAATTGTAGTCTTCACTTCGTGCAACCAGTGGTTCCATAATGAACCATAAACATCTATAATATTAACATTAACACAATTGTTATCAGTCAGGTTACATTTATGTATTACCTGCGAAGATTTACGAAAATCACAAGAAACCTTGAATACTAGTATACTAAACCATTTCACTAGAATGAGAAATATTATTTTTGTGCAATCTTCAAGTCTTCAAACAAGACAGACAAAATATTATATGTCAGTAGAAGCCACATACAAACAGGAACAGCTACAATAAGATTATGTCACAAACTTTAATCGACGTAATTATTAACTCTATAGCATTCAATTTTCTGATATTAAGATAGGTATACATACTCTTTGATATTCTTTAATGCCTGGACATCATCGAATGATTTGAGATCAGGATCATGAGCCAAGAGATGTACAGTGTATGGCATAACATAGTCGGGTAAATATAAGAACATCTTGCCTGAAGAGAAAAAATATCAGTTTCCATACAGATCTTAGTATTTTGTATGATTAAATCTTTTCCTACATTAAATGATTTTAAGATACACCAAACCTCATTTAGCGAATATCAGAATATTACAAACTTCTCAATATAATATAAAGCCCTAGTAATGGAGTCACTTTAAGCTTTACCAAAGAGCAAAATCTGCAACAATAGTCTTATGTTTTAAGATGTATTCTGTAGTCATATATGAGGCAAAATAAAGAAACTGTATGCATTACAACTAGCTATATCCTACCTCCTAGTGCAGTATTCTGTTTTAGAAAATCTCTCCGCCGCTGAATGTTCAATTGTATGTAACGTTTGATATTGGTCCTTCGTTCTCTAACTGGGTCGTTAGCAGCTAGACTAAAGATGGACATAAACTCCAGAGGAAGTTTTAATGAAAACAGACCTTTGTGCAGTTTGTCTGCAAATTTCACTCGTACATGGTAACAGCTATCCTGTAAAAAAAAGAAGAAAAATCTTTCAATATCTTTAACACATCTTCTACTGTGTTTGCTTCAGTGAGATTAGCTTAGAATGGCAAATACTGCTCATTTAACATTTGAATTCACATGACATTATGAAGTACCATGATGTACAAATTGTTTAACTATGTTTAAATAATTGATACAACAATTATCTAAATAAAAGTTTTATCTTGACACTTTAAGATTAAAAGGGCCAACCTGACAAGTATTAAAAGTGCAGATAGGCCCTTACAACTTCAATGTGACAAATTTTTCAGTCGCTACAATCTTAAATTATTTTGTTTGAAAAGAAAGACTTAATACAACCTATATGGCTAGATCCCCCTCATGCTAAAAGATCAATAAAGATAGATAACTGACTGATTCACATGACTAACAATTAGACACACCATAAAGATGATATCATGTCAAACACTATAACATTTACTTACATTAATTAAGAGAGCCAAAGCTTGAAATTGTTCCCTTTGTATCAGATCAGAAAACACAGGTTCTTCAGCAAGTTTTAGAATTGCACAACCAGCATGTAGACGTAATCTGGCTAATTCTGGTTTACTATAAAAAAATACAAACATATGCTATATACTAGAGTATATTTGAAATCACATTTGTACATCTTAAGACCACAGACAACCAAAACATCAATTAATAAGAGACCACCATTAATGTGAGGCTCTAATCAGATCTGTATTTATTTCATCAGATTTAATGCCATTTTCAACATAATTTCAGTCATACCGTGGAAGGCAGTTCCCTAGACTTCATTTAGGCCGTAACCAGTTTTACCACATTCTATCCTCAAGCTATTTCCAAGCTACCAAACATAGTCCAGAGGATGAGGACAATTCAACATAGGATGTACCTGGTTCGATCTCACAAAGCTGAGCAAAGTTGTTTATTATATAAAACACCAATTTTTTCGGCATAAAACAACTGTAAAATCATGAACGTATTAAATTTTGTAGAACCTACTTGATCAATCCTTTCTCCATTAAATCTCCCTCATGTACGATGACGGTATAAAGCAGTCTAAGTGTTGATGTGCATGAATTGTTCACATTATTTTTCAACCCAAGAAGCCATCTCATTAATAACTTCATTGCTTGCATCTAAAAATATATATTTATTGGTCACAATATTATGTTAGACATCATGTAGCCAGCAAATATAATATATATTGTGTGAACGTAAGATAGGTGTCTCATAAGCCAGCATGGCTGGCCCTTTCAATAGGGGTGACACTACACTAAACAAAACCTTTACCTTTTATAAGATTTCTTCATCAGTTTAAAAACCTAAACTGGCAGTGCTCATTAAAATTTGACAAGTAGATGGATAGATTTGTAATAGGAGGAAAATAATGTACCCGATGCAGGGCTCATACTGCGACCTCCTTACAAGTCAGATGCTCTACCAACTGAGCTAATCGGGCTGGTGAATATCCCAGGTAGCCAATTTATAAATACAATATACCACACTGTTATAGATTCATTTCGATTTTGCAATTCATCATACATGGTGTAATACATAAAATGTAAGAAACAATCTTTATAATATAATTTAGAATGACCATGTACAGCAGCACTAGGGCTAACACACAAAGAGGAGATTTATATTTCCAGTGTGGATCCTAATAAACCAATAATACAAACAGGTAAACCCAATTAACATAACCATTCCATACCCATAATCTATATCACTTTCAAACACGGGACGACATTTAGCTATGAAACAGAAACATCTGACTTCCACATCCAAATTATGACTAAAAATAAACCTACTTTAGCATTTGTCTCTTCTGTGACCAAGTGATCACCATACCAGCTATCCATCACTGGTTGACCATGAGTCTGTAACAACAATAACAAAACTGATAATCAATTTGATTTTTACATGACTTAAGAAGACCAACTGAAATTTTAAAAAGTAAAAGTTTCCAAAACTTCCAAAGAGATTGACATATTTGTAAAGACAAAAGAGATCAGTAAACTAAGACATTCCATTGTTTTTAAGAAATTTTAAACAGAACCAAATGTACATAAAGTTATCATAATTCCTTTCATTTAAGTTAAATACAACAGGAGTATGAGAAGATTCCTGTATGGAAATAAACAACAATAATTAACACTACAATACATACCCTGTCCTGCATCAATAGATCTTTGACTATATCCTTGGATACAATGGTTTTCATGCTCTGTGAGAATTCCTCCGGACACATGTATGATATATGACCTAATGCTACTATAGATGTGATGTAGTTAGCTGACTCTGGAGTCAAATTGTTCTTTACATACTGTTAGAATAGACAGACAAGCAGGAATTAGACATCAATATCAAAGAAACAAACAATATAACAATGACTTATTTCTGGTTTTTTGTGCCAAAACAATCACAGGGCAAGCATTGACATGTTCTAAGACAGCATGATGTTCATTTTATCATCAACCTGCTTAATAACAATCCCTGATTCCTTGGCCCTTAGACAATCAATCCTGTTCTCAGGAATTTCATATGAAGCACTTACAAATCATCAAGCAGAAAATACAGTAATATAATACACAAATAAAATGCATCGTTAATTCAGCAGTAATCGTCACGTTTTTTTGTTCCAGTGAATAACATGTTGACGTTTTTTTATGATATTTCAGTTTTAAACAGCAGCCAGTTTGCCTGGACTGTAATCTAACCAGTACTTACTTACCCTTCCACGATGTGTCATCAACTGCTGAATTTATGAATGGATAAATATTGGCATTCTTGTAAAATTTCAGTGAAGGGTTTGACCTGCTGCAACCATGATTCAAGTAATAATCACAAGTAGGAATATCTGGTTTAATCTGATGTATTACGACCTGTACAATAACAAGTCAATATTCATGTCAACTTTATATCATTCTGTACAAAAAGACTTTCTTACATCAAAAACTTGAGATAATGCCGCTTCTTTGTTGTTTTTAACAATGCTGTTGATACATCTTAGAGCATGTTTAGCTTGCTTGGGGTTTCCAATCTTAGCTGTATGCTGTAGAATGGGCAATAATTTACTGGAAAACAAACAGGTAAGTTACAGAATATAATCAGAAAAACTTCTTACACAAATTTAAACAAATGTGACAAGATATGAGAAGATGCTAACTGAGAAATAAGTGAAATCATGTCTAAAAACAGATTTTTTGAGATAATATTATGGTAAATTCACAATATTAGCAAATAGTTAATACCTACTAAACTTAAATACTAGAAGCAGTTTTACCATTTCAAAATAAGAACATTATTGTAAAAGCAAGATTAAGAAACACACATTTACTTTCAAATGCAAAACTTCAACCCTAGATATATATACAGTAAAACACAAAAATACAGTGAATTACTAGGGTACCAAAGAGTTACATCTATAACCCAACCTTTCAATACATCTATAATGATGAGATAAAGATGGGTGTGTCCCAGAAATGAACAGTTCATTGTGTTTATATAGAACAGACTTCACTACAAACAAGTTTTACAGCATTATACATGCAGTTAATGGTTACTGAGATACATACGAGAACACATCAGGATACTCTGTTTCCAGATTCAATCCACAGTTAGCAAATACTTGCAATGTAATGTCAGCTGTAACAAAGAGAAATTCTATAAGTAAGGATAAATGCCATTTTTTAATTTTAATGATATGGATATATAATTGTTAATCTATGTAAAATCATTAAAGTAACTAAAGATCACATTAATCTCAATCATGGGAAGAGCATGGAATGGAACAATCACCATACTTATTTATTCATAATGGTCTAATAGTACTGTTTGCGGATTTTCCTCAAATTGTATAGATTTTTCTACCCGTCAGTACCCGAATTACCAATGCATGCAAGACAAAACAAAGGAATGAACATTTTAATAAGAGTCTACATGGCATTTATACCATTAAATTTTAATATATTCTTTTACTTACCAACAATTTCATCTTCATCTTTCAGGAATGATATAAGTGTATCAAAAGTCTCCTCTCCCTTAAAATACTGAGGGAAAACACCAGACATGCACTGAAATAAACAACAACATGCAGTGATCAAAACTACCTGCGGCTTTCTGAAGGGGAAAATATAGCGTGATAAATCAGAAAAGGAGAAAATATGAAGTAAAAACCATACTGTCTTTTTTTTGTCCATCTTTTGACATAGCCTTTGATTTCAATGGATTATTTTGCATTTTAAAGCCATTTCTGGTGATGTATTTTGTAATTGCTGTTTGATGACTTCTTTAGTGTCTTTTCAATAGGAAATATAACTTCATTTTGGGGGAAAATATAGCATTTTTAGGGGGGAATTTAAGTTTTTTGGGCAAGGGGAAACAGCTTTTATAAGGCTGTAAAATATATGAATAAAAATCACTGATGCAGTTTGATAAAATAATGACCAGGCATGAATAAGATTTCCAAGACAATTTGATATAAATTCATTTCACTAACTAGGATTGTAATAATGATACATTAAAAATGTAATATCAGCATTATCAACTGGGTAGTTATAAAAATCTATTTTCTTATGTCAATGAGATTTCATAAATAGGTACAAGCACTTTCTGTAAATAGTTAAGCATTCATGACAATCTTATCACTTCCACTACAAAGCTATTCAGCAAAATACATTCATGGACAAGTCTTCAAAAATGCAATCTCTTTTTTGTTTTTAATAATAGTTTGTTAACAAAAATGATAACATTGCAAAGAAGATGCTACAAGTCATTCATGGGTACAGCTTACTAAACCGGATTCAATGAAAGGCTATATAAAGTAATCTAAATTATATAACTGGTTTTAGAATAATCAAGGACACCAAAATCCAAAGAAGATTTGTCCTGAAGTATATATGGCTATGAACAAAGTTTAATGTGTTTACCAGTAAAAGTTGGGCTCCCTTCTCACCAGCATTGATTAAGCCATCAGCTATAGTTCCATGGCCTTTAACTGCATCCTCAATATGTTTGACTAGTGTAGATACTGCATTACTGTCTACCATCACTGGTGCTACACGTTCCAACAAGGATTTTGTATTATTGTACAATAAAACCTGTGACTGAGTACAATTAGCATTTCCACCACCTAACTTCTTCAATATATCTTTCTGTAAAATAAATAAACATACAAATACAAACATATCTATTTAACTCAGGTTTAAGTTGGGAGGAATGGTCTCAGCTCATTAGCAATCTTGGAATATTTATTCACTTTTAGCCTATCAAAACATAACCCCAAACTTTCGTCATTGAAGCAAATAACCAAGTTAAATTCTAAGGTCAACTAAATGTTTTTTTTTGTCATAAACAAGAACATAATTCTCACCACATTGTCATTTGCTTTTCGACAATTACAGTCTGGGCTCACAAGATATCTCATCAGAGTACGTAGCCGGCGATCATCTCGCATCGTTTCATTTAATTTTTTCATCTGTTCTAAGGATTTCTGCTGGTCTGGTAGAGTTCCTAAAAAACAGCCATCAAAAAATGAAGTAAAATGTTTAAAAGAAGACAAAATGTATATAAACTGAATAAACTGAATATGATTCGTAAACATACAACGAAAGCACTTAGGACCACAGTTAAAATTTGTATCATGCAATATGAACAGGTGTTTCAAATTACAGTCAAATCTGTGATAACGACCATCTCCCAATAAAGGCTACCTTCTGAATAAAGGCCATTCTTTTCAAAATCAGCACCGATTGTTAGGAACAAAATGACCTCCAAATAAAGGTCACCAGACTGTGCAATTAAGAAGGCACATCAGGTCTTTCCCAAGGTTGGCCTTTGTTCACAGGTTCAACAGTAGTTTCATATAATGACAGACAAAATGCATGCGGTACTGATAGATTTACTCATATTCTAAAGTCAAAATGAATTACTTAAAATAGCAAAATAGAATGAATATATAATGTCAAAGTTTGACATAAAAGACCTCATCCAAACTTGTTGATCCAAACTTGTTGATCAAAATTGATGATCAATACAGTTATGAAAACTTTAAGTAGTTCTAGAAAGTGTGTGTTAATAGTCTTAACTATACGAAAAGTATGCCAACTTACTTGCCAACTGTTGTAATTTTGGTAGAAATACCACATGTTCCCTTGGATTAGCAGTCAGTTTATCTAGACCATCAAGTAGATACTTCACACATGTTCTCACCCTGAAGATCAAATGAATCTTGAATATATAATCTATCAAGATCTTTCTATATGGTGTTTAAAAATCTGCACCTAAGGGTCAAGATAGCTGCTCTTATTATACCAAACCATGGATGTCCTCAACAACTGAGATGAGTAAATAGACAAATTAAGGATCTTGACCAAATCTTAACCAATATCAGACACTCAAGTTAAATCTTACCAGAAATAATTTCTTATCAAATTTAACCAAAGTTTTATACAATCACTTTAACAAACTTTAACTCAAATTTTGGCCCAACCTCATATTTAACCTAATGGTTAAAATTAACCAATATTTATGATGCTGTTGTTGAACTAAAAATACAGCAATGTTGCAGTCTTCGAATTAGTTGGTTGCCCGACTGCCTGGAAGGATTTTTCCTTCTTTAAGTCCTTATTCGGACAACCTATTTTTTGGGAGTTTTCTTCATATTTTAGTATATTGATGGGCAACCTGCCACAAAAAACTAATTCAAAGACTGCAGCAAAATAAATCTGAGATGACGAAACAGAATATTTGTGGGAAACAATAATATCGCAAACTATATATTGTATGGTTTAATGCAATTTTTCAACAGTATTTCAGTTACGATGCTTAAAGAGACAGATGAATACAGATAAATAAATCAGATTTAAACAACAATGAACAATATATTGTTTGGAAAGACACTCTATTTAGTTAACAAATTCTGTTATTAGTACCTACATGTATACAAGTAATTAGATATACTTACGTATGTCGGTACTTCATCATCTCATGGAATGCTCTAAAACGTAAATGACATGCATATTTACTGATTGTTTTAAAGAATCATACCCAAATTCAAAAATAAAACTAGAACTATCACTAAAGGTGATGAATACCCCCAGCTGCGGCCTTGACACAGTTATTGTTACATTTTACTGAGGGAAATATAATGCATTTTCATTTTTTTAATACCTGCAAATTGTTGCTTAGATATATCCTGACCAGTTTCTAAATATACATTATATAAAAAATAACAAAGGGCAATAACTCATTAAAATTTACTTGGACAAAACCTATTGTGGACAAGCACAACTTGGCAAACTACTTATAACTTCTAAGAAGTTTCACTGAATTCCTGCATGTAGTTGCTGAGAAATGGTACGGACAAAATTTACCTAATTGTATAAAACAAAGGGCCATAACTCAGTGAAAATTTAACCAACCAAGACAAGCTTAATGCATGCACAACTAGGCTAACTACTTATTACTTCTGTGAAGTTCCGTTGAAATCTTGTAAGTAGTTGCTGAGAAATTGTCCGGACAAAATTTGCCTATTGTATATACTGTATAAAAACAACAAAGGGCTATAACTCAGTGAAAATTAATCCGAACGAATAATGCTTTAAGCATGCACAACTAGGCTTACTACTGATCACTTCTGTGAAGTTTCATTGAGATCCTGTGAGTAGTTGCTGAGAAATTCTCCGGACAAAATATTCCTATTGTATATACTGTATAAAAACAACAAAGGGGTATAACTCAGTGATAATTGATCCGAACGAAAATTGCTTTAAGCATGCACAACTAGGCTTACTACTGATCACTTCTGTGAAGTTTTATTGAAATCCTGTAAGTAGTTGCTGAGAAATTCTCCGGACAAATTGTGTCTACAGACGCACGGACCGACCGACCGTCAAGCGTGAATCCAATATAGCCCCCATATATTTCATATCTGGGGGTATAATAAATTCAAATAATGAATATTGGCAGCGACCTGTAAATTTTTATTATTATCTATAAATAGAAATGAAAGGGAGTAACTCGGGAAAAAAAACAACATTGTAATGTTTAATCAGGCATAGTTGTCCTCTTTTCCATGATAAAATACATTGTCTTTTTTGTTTTGTGAAAGCCAGCAGGGCATTTTTGAATTCAGCAAACACTGCTTGAATCGTTAAACAGCAGAATAAAATGTTCTGGGACACTTCTATTTTGATCACTTGTAACAACCATGTTTGTTAAATCACAGAAACAGTTTTTGAGAAAACACTATGAGGTTATGAAAACAATGTTATTTTAAACTTTTTGAAATTTATGAAGATTTTTTGGTCATATATAGCCCAAACACTTTAATTAAACACATTTTAATGCTTAAAAGTCTTGACAACAATATTCCTATCTTCAATGTATTATTTTAATTCAAAGATACAATAGAAATAATTTAGTCGTAAAACTGGTGGTTAAACTTACTTTGTGGCTGGTTCATCTAATGAGGCATACAACTGATATAATCTCTTCATACGATCTGCAGCAGGCAGTTGATAAGGTACCAAACATATGTTAAATATTCTCTCAACCAGTAACCTGAAATATGTGTAATGTTTTACATAGAGCAGATAACTTATGACATAATGTTTAACAGTTTAGATGAACTACACCATTGTATCGATGTTAAAAAGAAAAACACAAATATTTGAAAACATGTAAGGGTCATGTTCTAATAAAGAGAACCGAGATGTATGTGCACCAGCCTCAAATACTGCACAACAAATTATATTCTATCACTGCCTGAAATATTCCCTAGAAATAATTTAAAACCACCAAATCTAAATCCTTATAAAGGAATACAAATATTTTACATTTCATTCAGTATGTTTATAGCCTGTTATAAATGGGTTTAATGTTGTACTGGGATGCTTTCTAACTATCTCTCCCTATGTTTTTAGACAAGACAACCAACACTCACCTGTCTTCAGGATTCTGTTGATAATAAGCATGGAACACTTTATCTTTCACCCAGATAATTTTCTTCAGTTTTTCCTCAGACACAGGATCCATGCTTGTGATTCCTTTATACAACTGACCCAGTCCATTAAGTGCATCTCTTCTTATCTTAAACTAGATAAATAAACAGTATGTTGAATGTCAAATCTTAACTGCATGCAAAACAATAAACTATTACTGCACTTGGGGAATGACAATTTGAAAGTATTGGACTTTACAAGATATTTCTGACCCACTGAATTACTGAATTGGGACGGAATTTTCTAGACATGGGGTCCAGAAAGCCTTTAAGTCAAACAAGACCTCATCAAAATTTTCTCAACATTTAACAAGACCTTATCTGGGTCTTAGGTTAGACAACATTTTTTATCTTAATCATTATGGCCATGAAAACAATGTCAGTATCAGAATCATTGAATGCATCATTAATTTTTTTCATATCATTACCAATTCAAAACCCTATGAACAGATTCATGTTAAATTCAATATTTATATTAAAATCTAATTAGTCCCTGTGATATAGCTTGAATGATAGATATCTTATCAGGAGAAATATAATACCTTCTTATCCCTAGTTCGTTCTTTGATAATATCTAACATTTCAGCTGTTGTTATATCAAAGCTTTTCTTAGCAATATTAAGTAAAGTATTAACAACTTCTTGTCTCACAGTCTCTTCAGCATCATGCTGTCGAATCTTCACTTGTTCTGTAAAACAATTAAAAGAATACAAGTCAATGAGCTAAGACATGAGATAAGTCAATCTAGGAGACTACAAAAGCAATAAGCCCCATTGTGAATGTTGACCATCTCTGGGTCTTTTAACATAAAAGGCATTCATCCAGCTGGGAGATTCAGTTTCTATCACACAAGGTAGAATTCCATTTCACTAGGAACAAAATGCTCATCATCAAATGTGTTAATTAACAGTCAAAAGTTTCACCAGTATGTAACAGAAACATTGTTGAAAATGGGCATTCAACCAAAAATAAACAAGAGTGCCAGGTCACAAAATACGCCCGTCAAAATTAATTTTTTCAAAGCGACAAGGGACATAACTCAGAAGTGATTGGGTTGGTTATCGAACTTGACTGAAATCTCATGATCATAAACATTTCTATGAAGTTTGGTGAAGATCTGCATATAACTGTTTGAATTAGAGAGCAGACACCATTGTGGATGCTGCCCGCACGCCGTGGGTGTTCCAATAATGAGACCCGTTATTTTTCAAACGGGCGTATAAAAATTACTGGAAGATGGAAGACAGGGGTTTTTTTACTAAGAAAGTGAGACTGGTAGTCAGGGTCTTCCCCTCCGAAAGTAAGTTTTAATTTTACTTTTACCAGCACAGAGCATCTTCCACTTTTCCTAAAAAAAACTCTGCAAGTGTTTCGTTACATGAAAGTTTTAACAATACAAAATAGTTCAACTGGTTCTACTTTATTTTATTACAAAATCTGATAAATAACTCAAAGAAATGGTCTTACCTATAACATCCTTCACAAGCTCTGGATGATTGAGGACAAAGTTAACTCCAGACTGGACACATATTGTACGTACAGTAATACTTATATCATTAAACCTGAAAAGATATTCATTACTAGGAGTCATATGGTACAACAAGTAAAATCTTCAAATATATCAAGTTTGTTCTGCATCAGATTATACGAAAAACAATCTTCGCAACAGCTAAATGACAGCAACTTAACTCTTATAATTATACTCTGATGTGCAGAACTGATCAATTCAATATCCATGATGTTAACTTTATTATTATAATGAAGATTTATACCTTCCAAGAAAACAGTTCCAGAGTGGTTTATTCAGTTCAGCAAGATTTGATCCTGGGTCAGAAAACATCTTTGATAAAATTTTAGTTACTTGTTTCCTCTCACTTTCTTCATTACTCTGTTCAAATAAAAACACGACTAATTTAAACACTAGTTCGATATTTCATCAATACAGATTTATAATAAAGATCTTCAAAACTAACAAGGACTAAAGTAGCATATAAAGAAGCGCATACATTGCTGAAATCAAGGCAGTCATTTTTATTGTTTCAGGGAACAGGTATGAAGTCCCTTTGATAGGGTAAATTTACATTGTGAAACACTACATTGAGGAATCTTTCAAGTGTGTCTTGATTGTTTTTCCTTTAATTTACATGGGAAATTCATCTCTCAGTGGGGAAAAATCAGGGTTCTAGCCAGCCTAATATCGCATGTCGTCCACGACATGCCTTCAGGCTTACAGTTGTATATTCGACATCCTTTAATTCCATCGACATCCCTTAATTACGTATACGACATGGCTTGTGTACACAACCAATTATAAAAGCAACTACATCCGAATATGTGCCGCGTGCTGACTCGTTACGTCACTAAGAACAGTGTCAATCAAATATCAATAAACCAATGACAGTCTCGAATGCATGACGCATGTCGCTGACAAAATCGTAGCCCCGCCTTACCACGTGTTTCAACTAAATACTCGATGTTATGACCGTGAAAGTTTACGTAAGAGTGTTGACAAGATTTTCTAATAATTATCGCATGCACACTTTCACTAAAACATCCAGAATTGCGCCGTTTGAAGATGTTGATTTTCGCCGCATTGTTTTTCACGAGTAGCTATCATAATTATGATTCTGAAAGTTTACACAATTTATGCAGCTCTTATTTATATGCAGTCAGCGGAGTGTCGCTTGCCATGCATATTTCGCATAAAGTTAAAAATATGAACGATACCTGTGGTACACACACAATGATCTTAAAATGACAATTTTGTTTTCAACCCGTTATGACAATTTTGTTTTCAACCCGTTATGCAGTTGCCTCAATATAAATTGACACATTACACTGTTAGTGACGTCATTCGGTGATAGCAACTTATTTCGGAATGAAATTCATTGCTGATGACGTATCGTGTGTATCTAGATTACACGTTTCTTGGGCAACATATGATTACTATGCCTCTGCGAATGATTTATATTTAACAACAACGAAAAATGCATAGATCTTCAGTATCGGTGTGCAAATAATAATTACTGACATCATGCGACAAAATCGTGAAATTAAGACTGAACATTTTTTAATGTACGTAGATCTATACGAAAGATGAGGATATAAAATACGCGTTAGCAAATCGATCACCGAGGAATCTTTGAGCATTAAAAACGAAATGAGACTCATATGAGTCGATGGAATAACATTCATGATGTGAGTTCTGATCAGAAATCGTGAGTTCTGATCAGAAATCCGCAACGCCGATCTTGACATAATCCAATCTTTAGATCCTAAATGGAAACATACGGTAACTTTTAAATATCATTATCTATTAAATTTTAGCAGAAGTTACATGCAGTTGATATCCCTAGGAATTTAAAAAAATGATTCAAGTTTAACTTATACGATCTGATGTCAAAACGGAGTGAGTACAGCTACTTCCGGTTAAAAAATGCCAGTCGTCATTTTCTACTTTCGGTTTGAACTTTGGTAGTGACAATGTGTTATGTTTGTTGTCATTTTATTCAGTCAATAAAAAGTTTAATTGATTCAATAAAATGTCTTACTGTGAAATATGCAATGATTGCTGAAAATAAATGTAAATGGTTACATATAAAATATAGAAACACTACATGTACTATCAAAGGAGACTTAAGAAGTGTGTGCCTAATAGAGCAGTATGGGTTGACATTCCATGTACTTCCATAAAAAGAGCATTCTGTCAAAACCATGGTGCCTCGGATTCACACAAATGATTTATTTGGACATGCAAAACTGATACATGTATCTTAATTCCTATTGATTTGTGTATGATATGTTATATATTTATAACAGTTCTATCTTTTGACTTTAAAATTCACTAAAATATGAACCACTTAAGTTGTTGGACTTACCCCCCCCCCCACTTGCACACATTCAGTCATTCACCGTACCGCGCACGGGTGACTAAAATTTGTATTTGCAACATGCCTTAAAAAAATCCTGGCTAGAACCCTGAAAATATATACCTTTTAAGTTTTTACTTGGGGACCAGGGCCAAATACTGAACACCAAAATGGCATAAAAGGCCTGCAAGGGCAGTGCAGAAACCTGAATGAACTATAACTCAACAAAAATATTTGAACTGAAACATGCTAATGTTCTCATACTGATAATGAAGCTATTCACCTATGATGTCATAAATCACACCAACAGCATGAAGACCGATCCTTACAACTTCCATTATAGACAAACAGGCTGTTCACTAGATTTCAAAAATTGGGGGTCATTCAATTTATGACCTCGGCCGATAAGAATTCGAAGAAGCAAAAAAAATTCCAAGTAATATATAATTAATTTGACCCTTCAGTACTAATTCTCAAGAGTCAAAAACTTTATTTCAGTAAATTTAAGAGACAGAATTGCATTTTAAGGGTGAAATGAGAGCCCTGGACATACCTTAAGCTTGAACTCCAATTGTGGTAGTACAGACAATAAAACCGAGGGAGCGATGGCATTCAACTCATAGATCAAATCATACAAATGTTCAGATAATTCACTCTCAGATGTCTTTCCAAGCATCAAAGCATTGTTGAAGAACTGAAATAATACACAATCAGATTAAAGGTACACAGTGAGATATAATAAGACTAGATCTGCTAAAATCACACATAAATAATAAATCAAGCTTAAACTAATAAAATTATAATAGAATTCCTGAAGAAGTGTCCATCAATCATAACAAAGTCACCCAATTTTATGGTCAGTAATCAAAATCTACATAATAACTTGAAATATATACATGAATGTTGAAGTAAAGCACATGGAAAATAGCGACAACATTGAATTCCAAGTTTTCCAGTTATTTGATAACAATATTATAATACCATTTATTAAAGCAGTTATACTTAGGTTATTTTTTTAGCAGTGTTCTTTTTGCTTATGGAATAGGGTAAATTTGAAATCAACTAACTCTAGCATGTATACTCACTTGCTGCACATAGGGTTCTATAGCATTACTTGCTCTTATGAGAAGATCTTTAGCAAGACTATAAGCTTGTCTATTCTGACTCTGAAATGATATTGAAATATGTGTGTAAAATTTGCAACCATAATAGAAAATCCATCAACTTGCACCTGCATCAAATATCATATACGCATCATAAGTATATTCTCCAATGTGTCGTCATATTCAAAATAGATACAGAAATCCAACAATTTCATTTTCTTAAATTTCACCGTGGCAATCTTAAGCCTACTGCAAGACAATAAAACAGAAGAGACACTCACAAACTTATAAAATGATCAACAAATACTACACTACATACCTTGTGAGGTTCCACAACATTTAACAGAAGTATATCTAGCAGTTCTTGTGAAACAATATCTGCCTCAGTCAGCAAAGGTGACATCATATCCAACATGAAATTTTTCACTTTTGAAGTATGCTTCTCACTGAAACAGGAAATCAAAATAAACACCACACCAGTCTTATGTTACAAGCTAAATACAGTAACTATCATGGTAAAGTTAATAGACGCATTTAGTAACCATGTTTATTTTAGAATCATCTATACTTAGGGTGCTTACTAGACTTCAAAATGGAGAGTCAAAATGATCCTTTGCTGATAAGAAATCTGAACAGTCAACAAAATTTCCTACTAATGAAACAGTAAATTTGACCCCTTGGTTCCAATTCTTAAGAGTCTTGGGCTTTTATTTAAATGACATCATAAGGATCAAATGAGAGCCCTGTCTATACCTGTAAAGACAGGCTGAAACATTTTCAAGTAAACAAGAAGTAAGCCTTTAACTCTCTGACACAGTTGTCTTTCAACATACTGTTCATAAATCTAAGATGAAGTCTGATTTCTCTGTAACTTATGCACACTAAAAAATAGCTTACATCTTGGATCTATTTTCAATACTTAATTACTAGGCAAGTTGGTTACTTTAAGGACTCTTCAAATCAAATCCCAACTGCAACATACAGACAACATGGTTCACTTCATTCAACATTTAACCAGCCATCTAATTATTCGATAAATCAAGGTACAGAAAATATGCTCACTTGATAACAGAAAACATCAGTTTAAACAAACTGCAGAAGATTTCTTGGCTATCATCCAACTCAATGCAAATATTGAAAGATTTCACCCAAGCGAGATTCTGAAACATAAAGATTTTCAATAAATTATAACTCTGTCACATATAATAAAGTCTGAATTTGCAATCAAAATGTTTTTTGATATAATAAGGGGCTAAATTTGATATGACAGATATTAAGTGTGACATTAAAATCATCTTCTTGTGTACATAATTAACACTTTAAGAACACATGACCATTTAGTTTGAGAAAGTAGATAAGTTTAAATATTTTTTTTGTTCAATACGCCATATTATAATATAACTTCTTTAACGGAAATTGTTTGTTCAAATTTACCTCCAGCAAATAAAAGTAGCGTTTAAATGTAGGGGAATTGGGATCTTCCAGTCCTCTCAGCTGTTTGTTCAAAAACATGAAAATGTCCTGCAAAGAAAGAATATCATAGTAAAAACTATTTAACTTACTGCAAAGAAATACACTTTTATTTATTTACTTATCTTTGTTTATCTTATCAGAGCCACATCAGAGGGGAGGGGGGGGGGGGGGGGGGGGGGGGTACATAAGAACTGGGCATTAATATCCCTTCTTTTTCCAACAGTTTTCCTGGTTCTTTATTGTGCCCAGTGTAAAGCACTAATACACAGGGCTCGAAATTAACACTAGCAAAATGCTAGTGAACAATAGATTTTGCAAGTTCATTTTACGACCACAAGCATTTTTTTGCAAGTGGAACTGATAAGTGTCATAATAACTTTATTCTTTTTATGCAATACAATTACTGTAAGATTGAATATACTGTACAACCTCTCCTTAGCGGCCCTCTGGAGCAACAACCTACCTTGAACAGCATGATATTTTCCCACTGCACAATTTAACTATTAATTTATTCTCTCTAGTGCAACAGCCTCTCAACAAGATAATTTTGCTACTCCCAAAGGGTGTAGCTTTGGAGAGGTTGCACTGACTTGTACTGAATTCAGGCTTGCTATAAAGAAGCTGATGGCAAAACAGTCAATTATTTTAACTTACTTTTAAATGGGATGCATCTCTGAATGGAGCCTCTGGGGCAAATATTCTGAAGACATCAGCGATACAACAAGCAACAAGAAGTCGTACATCTTTGTTCTGATGTTCAAGAAAGAAATCTGTGGCGAGATGAAGTGCCAAACCAGTAAATTGTTCATTATCATCTTGGCCCATATCCTGGAAAGCTCTAGCAATAAGCTACAAAACAAGAAAATAAAACATTATTTGACCTTTTAGAATCATGCAAATTCATTGTTAAAAGGAATCAAGAGCACAATATTAGATTAAAAAGTATGAAATGATATATCAGAATGTATGTAACATACCACAAACCAAATTTTTACTCAAAATTTAGTAGTAAATTCGAAACAATAAAAATGACATCATATTGATCACATTTAAACTTTTACCTTCAACCTCCTGACAAGCTCATCTTTCCCCAACTCATCAGTGACTTCCTTACAACCTTGAGGATAGATGATCTTGACAGCTTTTGTTGTACCTCTTGCAATTACACTCATTGTGAATGTTTCTGTGATTAAAACAATGAACCAAGAAATAAAATTAATGGTGTTAAATGGATTAGTTTTAAATTTACTTTCTTCTTCATGTTGAACCTGATACATTATTATAAAGTGAATAAAGTTAAAACATTTCATATGATAAATACATGTCAATACCAAAGACCTATACATCTTTGTCAATACATATTATTTTTATTGAGCCAAAATTAAAAGACAGGAACTATGACAAGTCTTGGATACAATAACAACGCTTATACCTAATGCTCAACTTTGAATCCAAATGGAAAAAAATGCGAATGGCTCAATCACCCCAAATTACATTAAAAGGCAAGGAAAGCTCCACATATCAGTACACAATTCAGGGCTTTTTTCACAGGTTGGGGAAGGGGCCTTTTCTTTAAATTTTAGGAAAAAATAAAGCTTAACTTTTGCAAAAGGGGAAGAAAAAACTCGATGTAAATTGAATTATAGAGGAAATCTGCATAATTTTAAGGTATTTCCTGAAGAGAAGACGTCTGTTGTTAATGGCCCCTGCTATAGAAGGAAAAAAGCCCTGCACATTTTCCTTGTTCAATAGCTATCAAACAAATTATTCTCAACAGAATTTTACAGAAGCTAAACACTTATTATAAACTTTGCAGCTACAAATAGTCTCATGCGAGTATAATGTAACAGGCTGTTGCAAGAGATAACAAATAAATTTGGACTAAATTAAATTTCTGAGCTATCGACCTTAATCAAATTTTTTTTAATTGACAGCTGAACATGTCGCTGGGAATTATTTTTGGCCAAAATGCAAATTGACATACTTATTCTTATACAAAACAAACAACCTTCAAATGAACACAATCTGACAAGTAGTTGTACACGCTACACTTCAATATAAGGGCAAAGCAATAATTAAAATGGCCCAACATAAAAAACTGTAATCAACAGATGAGGTGAAAAGATGACAATGAAATCTATTTCATTTCATAACTTGTTGCTGTGTCATTTGATTGGTACCCGACACAAAGATTAGGGGCATTTACATGAAACATCATTCACATTTGATTGAGAACTTTACAAGATGACATCGAAAATCAAAGGCCTGAAAATGTGAAATGAAATCATCGCATACTTCGTTCGGCTATAATGTCTAACCTACATGGATTGTGTGACTGCCTTCGAAGCAAGTCAAAAAAGATAAGTCATCTATGAAGATGCGGGTGAGTCTTCAGCAAATATGATCGCTGTCCTATATAATTTACCGTATTATTGTTGTTTTCACAGACAAACGGCGCGAATAACCGACATTGTTCCGCTGTCGATTTGATGTATGTAACGAGAAATGTGATTGGCTATAATTTTGTTGAAACAATGACGAATGTAAACATAATAATCGCTGTCATCTTCATACTTAAATTTCTGTATAATTATTTGTTTTTTGGGAAATATGATTTCCGACAATCAGAATTATGTGTTAGAAGAGGAATTTTATTTTTGTAATTCATATACGTCAAAATGACAACATAATTATAAGACTACAACTGCACAGGTCAGGGGCGGCACTAGATAACTTTTTTTACATGAGGACACATGAGCTAGGTTACTTAATAATACAGATACGTATATAACGTTAAAATACATACCTGAATAATTATACTATATACTTGCATTGTTTTTTCAACAAAAATAGTTCATCCATACGTCCGTCTGTCTGTTCGTATATACATTATTAATCAAGTTATATATTAGTTAACATTGGAAAAACATTGTCTAGTTCAAATGATATCTCATGCCAAGGACTTATAAGTCCTTGCTCATGCGGAGTACCACAAGGTAGTATCTTTGGGTCTCTGTTATGTTAATGATACAGTAACTATTACTAAGTTGATAATGATTGTAAACCAATCATGTATGCTGGTGATAGTATACAAAGTTATTTAGTCACCAGAATTCTGAAATTATTTCAACGAAACTTGGTCATATATTAATTAGAAGAATGTTCTGATTGGTTGGTAGCCGATACATTTTAATTGTCATTGCACCTTGGTAAAACTGAAAAAGAAAACTTTGTAGACAGGATCAGTCCTCTGTTGCATGTATACGGTTAATTTTATTCCATAAAAACCTCAAAACAATTTAAAGTCTTCTTGTGTTTAACTATTGACAATTTTTTGCAGGTGAAAATATTGTTCAAAATGTTGTATCTTAAGTTAATGCCAAACTTTACTTTTTGTATAGAAAAAACAGATATCTAGCGCTGGACTTTAACGTAAGAAAATTTTTATGTTCTGCATTCATACAATGTCATAATATTTTTATTATTCGTGCTCATCCTGGTATGAAGGTTTGAGCAAAGGTCTAAAACAGAACGTGCAGATAATTTATGCAAAACAAGGTGACTCGCTTTACTAATTCTAAAACAAATTACGTATATATATTTTCACCACTTGTCACTTACCTTGCTAATTTTGTTTGTTTGGCTATATTTACTGTGTAGTATGTATTTCATGCCAATAATCTATATGTTATGTTATGTTAATTAAAGGGTATATATAGTCCTATAGAGAATATTTAACATGTCAAGACTATGCATGTTGATTTAAACATGTTAAATGTTGACAACAGAGTGAAACAGTTGAAACTAAGCCATGTGCATTAGGAGTTTTATAGTACATATCATCATATCTTGGTAATAATTTTGTTCGTTGCTGCGATAATTCACAACACACGGTCTAGTAAATTCAATTCTAATTAACGCTCCGAATGTAAATTTAAATAATGTGAGTAAACAAACTTTCCATTATAGCGCTGCAGAGTGAAAGTCTGAAACTCTATACCAGAAGATATTAAAGGTGTTAATGTTTTAAAGATTCAAAAATTTAGTTAAACAGCATTAATTTGCAAAATAAATCGAATTGCTGTCAGAAAGTCAGATTTTTATGTTATCGATTTTTGTATCTGTGATAGTAAGTATTTCAGTAGATCATATGTACATAACTTTCTGTATATGTGATGCTTTTTTTCTTTTTGTATATGATTTTTTCTTTTATCGGAACATTTTTGTTTTGGATAATATTGGACCCCTTTGGAAATAAACTTTCAGCTTAATCCACGGGTTATCCATTGGTCTCTATAGCAGACAGACAGACAGACAGACAGACAGACAGATATTTTTATTTAGACTTGTACATGGTACATCATCTACATACATATATACAAACATAAACTGTCAACGTAATTTACAATTAAACGATAAAATGAACAAAATTGGACATAACTTTTTTAAACAAAGAATCATACACAAGTTGCACAAATATATATAGGTAATGGAGATGAACATAATTTATCTTTCAACATAAGTAATATTAGAACGAATTTTTAATGCAATTTTAACATACAATGATATATTAATTAACTCTGATTTATCAACATTGCTTAACAATTGTAAATATTTCTGTACAGAAGGTTTAACATAATATATTTTTTGGATATATTTATGCCTGATTTCAGAATAACAAGGACATATACACATAAAATGATACTCGTCTTCAATATCATTAGAATTACAATAAATACAGTGTCTTTCATTTCGAGGTTTGTTGTCATTAGCAAATCTACCCGTTTGTATTCGTAACGGATGAACAGACATGCGTAGTCTACAAAAGTATATTCTAAAAGATTTTGGTAAAATATCAAGATACATTTCATAACCAAAAGCTGGTTTAAAAAATTTATAAAGATCCATCATAGTACTTTTATTAACAATGTTCAACCACTCTTGTTTATACGATTCAATAACCCGCATCTTAAAAACTAAAGGGAAAGACTTATTATTAATATTATGCACATTATCAAACATATCTGCAAAATCATAATCAATTAACATTTTCTTGACATTATATACCCAGTTAATACAATCTTTATTACAATCGTCTACTGCTTGTTTATATACATAGCTTAATAGAATATTATCACTAGACTGAATTTTTAACCAATATTTTATGAACCAAGAAACGCATCAAATAATTGACAAAATGTCCGGGGCTTTAAATCAAACTCTTTACACTTAATAAATAATACATTCTAGGCTTTCAATCCTTTCCCAACTAAATACTCTTGGTTCAGGTTAAAACTACCGGTGTAATTAAATACTACACCTAAATAATTAAAATCATTAACAACTTCTAACAACTGTCCATTATAAGTCCAACGTTCCGACTGCAATAATCTGCCACGTTTTCGAAAAACCATAATTTTCGTCTTATCTATATTCACCTGTAATCCCCATTGGTTACAATAAGTATACAAATTATCTAAATGTTTTTGAATTTCAGTTGGTGTTTTGCCTAAAATGGCCATGTCGTCTGCAAATAACAATAATAGAATAATAATATCATCAAGTAAGAGACCACAGTTAACATCATTTTGTAAATATAATTCTAGATCCTCAACAAAGATGGAAAATAATAAAGGAGACATAACTTCCCCTTGGCGTAAACCAACAGAATATGAAAAATAGTCTGAAAATGAAGAAAAAGACTTAACACATGATTTTACATTATTATACATATCTCTAACAATTCGCAATATTTTGCCCTGAACTCCAGAATAAAACATTTTCAACCAAAGACCATTTCTATAGATAGAATCAAAACATTTCATCATATCCACAAATACTACATACAAACGTTTATTTTCAAACAAATATTTCTGTACTAGTGATTGTAAAATAAATATAGCATCGACAGTGGAACGTCCCTTTCTAAATCCAAATTGTGCGTCCGAAATAGTGTTGTTTTCATTACAAATAGTTTCAATTCGTTTATTTAAAATTAGCAGTTGATTACATCAAGGACTTATATCATGTACGTATACATATATGTATGTATGAATATAAGTCCATGGAAACACATTTTCAGTAAAAACGTTATTAAAATTAAAGTATGCTTTTTTGTGCTAGTCATAATATTTATGTGTTTTATCACAAATATGTATGTCATGTGTTCTCTAATGTGCTGTTGACCTTAAATGTCAATAAATAAATAAATCTGACGTCCATTCTATTAATTTGCTTGTTCGTTCCTCCGTCCGTTTGTCCGTCCGTCCGTTCTTCTTTCGGCGAGGTTCCGTTCGCGATTTAAATGATGTGCAGTTATATAATTATGTAAAGTCACTGAAAAGATAACATATAATTGCTGTGAAAAAAGCGCTGCATTCAAGCCAACGAGAAGAAAAGGATCTATAAATTTTCGTTCACAAACATATGTGATAAATGTATGTACGCATACATGTCTCATGTCGATGATGTTTTCTTTCATGCTGCACATGATGATTGTAATGTATTTCAGCACCAGCTTATCTGCGGTCAATACAGAAATACAATGTATATATATTGAACATATTGTATCTATTCGCATAAAAATTATATGTAACATATATTCAAAACTGTTTAATTAAAAAATACGACCGAAGTTTGTGTACACAGAGCACACTTTCACAATGAGTCGAATTTTTGAACGTCTATGGTGCACCTTATAAAACTGGACCATTGGAAGAAACCGATT